>BQNB010017942.1:4072-69073 GCA_026074375.1 Tanacetum coccineum
GATCATTGAAAGAGTTTGGATTAGGAGCATCAATGGATGAATTTCCATCTCTTGAAGCGCAAACCCAGTATAATCCTTCTCTAAGAGCATATCCACACCACTTGCAAGTACACCGTTGACAACGTACACCATCTTTTAATGGATCTCCATACCTAAAACAATGAAATTGGTCGAACGAAGATGTTTGGGGTTGTGAAGGTGGGTAGGAAAAATCGGGTGTTTCATCATTTGAAATGGGATCGGGGTTACAGACAAACTCGTCTTCGAAACTCACATTGGTACAACGCCGACAATTTTTACCTTTAAACGGACCTCCACACCACGAGCACCTTGAAAACCAAGACATGTTGAAGAATTATCGGATAAGAAGGTAAAGAGAATAAGAATTATACGAATAAGAGGATAGAGAAGAATAATTATAGATTTTTCAAATAATACATAAGGAAAAGAAATAATTAAATAAAAATAAGAAGGAAAAATATTTTTGGTAACTGAAAGTCAAAGGTGCACGGTAGCTTTCTAGACAACGCACAAAGAAGCGGAGGAGAGGGTAAGCGCGAAGCGTTTTTAAAAACCTTCTCCTTTCGGGTCGAAGTTCGTTGGATCGACCCTCCTTATACCTCTCTTATAGTTTGTTTACTAAAGGTGAGCTGAAACGACAATTAACAAACGGTCATTTTTAATATTTAAATACAGAAGGAAAATAGAAAAGAAAATATATTTTTAGGTTTTTATATATAACACGAAAACTTTCACGGGGAAAAGATCTTCAAGGCTCGAACACGAACAATCCCGTAAAAATTACTACGCCTCTCCCCGGCAACGGCGCCATTTTGATTTTTCACAAAAATCCCTCAATTGTACATATATATATATATATATATATATATATATATGTATATATATATATATATGTATATATATATATATATATATATATATATATATATATATATAATAAAATACATATACATAAGCAAAATATCATACAAATTATTCTTAGGAAAGAATAATAAGTAATCAACACGGGTATTGTTCTCCTCGGTGATAGGTAAATGGAAATTCACGTTCATGTCGTAAATCGAACTTGATTATCATTAATGATTTGATTTTGGATTCTAAGACTAATAACGCAAAGGGAAAGCACAAAAAAAGCACACTAAACTAGAAAGTAAGGCAATTTTAAAACCTAACGACATTTAAAACAAATTAAAACTAATTAACTAAAAATGGCAAAATAAAATTCTAAAAACTCAAAATGCAAATTTCTAAAATAAAATGCATTAAACTAATTTTTAAAACTCAGAAATTATTTTTTTAAAATTTTAAATTATTTAAATCTATTTATTAAACTAAATAATACTAAAAATGAAATTAAAAATACTAAACTTAATCCTAAACTTTTGAGAAAAATTCCTAAAAATACTAGATACTATTCCTGAGATTTATATAGAAAAATGACTTTAAAAAGCTAAACCTATAAGCTGCTAAAAAAATCAAATAAGCTGAATAAGCAAAAAGCCAAATTTTGTATAAGAAATTAATGGTGCAAGAAGTAAACTGAAAAAGACCCAAAGGCGAATGGTTAAGGCATTGGTGTGTTGAGGGGGAGGTTACAGGTTCGAACCTTGTGACTTCCTTTTTGGTAATTTTTTTTTAATTTTCTTTTTGAAAAAGCTATAAACCAAGTAAAAATAAGCAACTTTAATAAATGGACTTAATACTAAAACTTATTAATAAGCTAGGAAAAGCTAAATTAAAAGTGACAGATTAGGCATAAAACTATCTAACATTAAGCTAAAACTATTTGGACTGTTTGGGACTTAATAAGCAAAAGGGAAAAGCAAATAAGCTAAAACAGATTAAGACCAAGTCTTAATAAGCAATAAAAACTAGAAATTAGCAAGACTTAATAAGCTAAAGAATACTAAAAGGCAAAAAGACAGATTACTCTTAAACAGGACTTAAGGAGAATTACTACAACTTTAAGCTGATAAATTGAACTAATAAGCCCCAAGATTAAACTGAAAATTGAAAACAGATAAGGACCTAAACTCAACAAGCTTTAATGACTAGGAAATAAGCAAAAAGAATAAGCTAAAAACATCAAAAAGCTATAAAACAGATTGACACTTAAAAACAGACTTAAAGGTTTTTGAAAGGGTTTTTGACGAAAGTTTAAGCTAATTTTTAGGATACATAAGCTCTTAACATAAGCTAAATCTAAAAACAGATAAAGACTAACACTTAAAGAACTCAAATAAGCTGAAACTAAGCAAATTACCTAAGTAAATAAACTAAAAAAGATGAAATGAAATGGCAGTCTATACTACTATATTTTTGGCTTTTTGAAAATAATGATTACATTGCAGCTTAAAAATAAGACTCAATAAGCAAAGAAAAAGACTAAAAGCTAAAAACAGATAAAGAACTTGACTCAATAAGCTAATACAAATTGGAATTAAGCTATTAAGACCCATAAATAAGCTAGAAATTCTATTTAAAAGTGATTGGATACATGACATTTGAAATTGACTTTTTGAGCTAAATGGCTATTTGCTACTAACTTTTAAGACTCTAAAATTCTTTTGACACATTAAAAACTTAAATCATATTAAGTTCTTATCATAATAAGCTAAACTCAACAAAATTTAATCTAGTTTTAAACCTAATTTTGATCACAAATAACCTGAATAAACTGACTCTTAAGAACAAACATTAATAGACTAAAGTAAATTGTTTTAAGCTAAAATTTATATGAGGAGGTTGTTTAAGCAGCTAATGGACTAAAAATAGATTGATCTTTTATGTATTTGAATCCATATTGAATGGCAAAAACTATAAACATTGAATGGTCTTTTAGTCATTCTCCCAAATAAACATTTTTTAAAAAACCTATTTAAAAATTAAAAAGTTGATAGACTTTGAAAATGAAAAATAAAATCTTCTTAACTAACTTATTTTTAATCTTTCCTCATCTCCATGAATACTATCCTAAGACTCATAACAAGGCTTATGAAAAACTATCTTATCCCTAAGAAAATAAGTCTGAGTCTTAACTTATGTTAAGACGGCTTTATGCCAAACACCTCCCTTTAAAATCATAACTTAATAGTATGCATAAAACTATCTTGCAAATACTTTTTTAATTTGCTAAAAACGGTTTTTTTATACTATAAGCATATAAGAGTTTTTAAGTAAATTACCTATGAAATATAAAAACTACATGAACTATCTTTATTTATGCTATACTAAATGCATTTTTTTTACTATAAGAATGACTGATTTATGAAATATAAGTTTTTTTTAAAAAAATAAAATTTTAACTTAATCTTTTAATAAATTATACAAGCAAATGTTGAACTTCAATTTGCACAATTTTAGATTTTGTTTAGCTGATTTTTTTTGCTAGATTTTGCAAGTATTGTATGCTAAGACAGGTATTAAGAATAGCTATTTTAGAGTTATTATGTATTACGTTACCTTGGGCCAGCTTTCGATTTATCATAGGACATTATTTGCCGGTGTTTGCTTATCTTCTATGAGCGTGCGGGGGGTTTTACTAGATGGGTGTTTTTTCACATGTTGACATGACATGGGAGGGAGGTGATGACATGGTGTTGAGGGGGGGTGGGGGGGCGGGGGGGGGGGGGGGGGGGTGGGGGGGGGGGGGGGGGGGGTGTTGTTACTACTCACTTGCAGGAAACACATTATGAGGGTTTTTGTTTATTTACTGAAGTATTTTATTTATTAGCTTTTGTTGCACGGGTGTGTTGTTGCGGTGGGGTGCGGTTTTGAGTGACGGGTTGGTTACGGGGGGATGGGGGGTGGGGGGTGGGGGGGGGGCGGGGGGGTGGGGGCGGGGGAGCGGTGGGGGGTGGGGGGGGGGGGGGGGGGGGGAAGGGGGCGGGGGGAGGGGGGGGGCGGGGGGGGGCAGGGGGGGAGGGGGGGGGGGTGGTGGGGGGGGTGGAGGGGGAGGGGGGGTGGGGGGGGGGGGGGGGGGGGGGGTGGGGGGGGGGGGGGGGGGGGGTGAGGGGGGGGGGGGGTGGGGGAGGTTGCTGTTCTTTTGTTTTTTGTAGGCGTTTTTGTTGTATGTGGAGTTTTGTGTTTATTTTATTTTTTTTTAACAACAAAAAAATAAAAAAAAAAAATATATCATAAAATAAAAAAATAAAAAATAAATAATAAAAATATAAATAAATAAAAATAAAAATTGCTTATAGTAGATAGCTAAATTTTAAATAACACAATCTTTAAATCTGTGGATAAACGAATACTTTTTTTAATAAAATAAGCGGAAGTTCTTTAAGCTGTATTTATTACAATAAGCAATTGAAGAAATAAGCATAGAAAATTTTAAAACTTTTTACACTACTCTACACTACTCCTACACTAGATGCCTTGATCTGTGTGACTTCGCCTTCAATTTATAGTGAGGAGGTGAACCTTCTAGCCTTTCAGGAGCGTCCAAGCCTTCTAGTCTTGGCCCTTAGTCCCAATCCATCATAATTTGAACCCTTGATTACTCTTCACGTCTATTCCACCAATCATGACCTTGGTTTTTCTTTCTTTCTTTCTCCGAACCTTTTTTTTTCTTCTAGTGATTGCTAACGTGGCTTAACGTGAGTGTCAGAGCCGGTGGTCAGGGGGGCTTCCTAGAGCAATCCAGGAGCCGTTTGTGGTGGTGATAGGGGATTTACCCTGTTGCTCCTTGTGTATAAAACAGGTGGGGGAAACGGAATGGGGGGAAGAGGGTGATGCATACAGTAGTTTTGGTTACACCGTATGTATAGGCTTTGAACTTTGACCCGGGTTGGGTTTTTAGGACTTGGTGCTTTTGTTTTGGGCAGGTTGTTTTGATTTTTTTTTGTTATGATAATATGGATTAAATATAGACTTGGATTTTTTTTTGGGATTAATAGACTTGGATTTATAAATGCTTGTTAAGTAGGCTTAAGGTTTTACAAGTATAAATCTTAATGGGCTGACCCGGCCCAATAAAATGGGTACGGGTTGGCCCATTAGAGATAAATACGCCTTCGACTTCGTTTTCTCATGCTCTTTCCATTCCCGTGCTCGGTTTTGTCTGTTTTGCTTTGTTTTTGTCCATTTGTTGAATATCCGTTACCTGCAAGACACAATTAACTAAGCACACATATACAATGAATTTTTCATGTATTTTTGGTCATTATTGGCCTTTTTAGCTTTATATTAAGAAATAAATGATATGTGTTTAAGCACATATCAAACTCTTCAAACTACGTCTTCAGGAACTACTTCAAATGTTCAATGCTACAATTGCAGTGAGAAAGGTCATTATACTCGTAATTGTCCTAAGCCAGGAGTTTGAGATTCAAAGTACTTCATGGAACAAATGTTGCTAGCAAAACAAGATGAAGTAGGAGTAACTCTTACTGATGAACATAATGAATTTCTTTTTGCTGATGCTTCTCGGATGAAATAAATTGAGGAATTAAGTGAAAATATATGCTTGATGGCCATAATTCAACCAGCAAAATTTGATTCTGATGCAGGGTCAAGCTATTATTATGCATTTCTTAGTGAGGTACAAACACCATCCACCAGTTATGTGAATCCATTATTTGCTAAAGATAAACAAGAGCAAAAGTATCCGAAGCAACCTAAAATTATTAAAAACACAATTGATGATGATCAAATTGATAGCAATATTATATTTGATTAACCAAATGAATATGTTAATAGTGACAATGTTGAATACGATAACAATGTTAAAAAAATATATGAATTAGAGAAATTAGCTAGAAATACGTTTAAGGAAGCTGAGAAACAACAAATAATTGCTAAAAAAAGTTTAACAACAAAACACAGTGTTGAAGAAACAGCTTGAGTCATATAAGGAAAAGGTTCGGGTTTTTGAAATGACCAAAGGAAATAACACTACCTATTTTAACAAATATATTGAGGCTAATCGAAAAGCAAGATGATTTGAAATGGAGTCACAATCTCAATTTATACATGATCGAAACATTATTCGAGATTTAGAACAACAACATGATAAATTAGAGTTGTCTGTTGTTGAATCAAAAAGATAAATTGTAGAACTTCAAAAGACTCAAATAATTTTGAAATGCAAAATGAGTGAAAACAAAGATAAATATCATGACACTGTTCTAGATCTTGAAGCAAGAGCTAAAAAGAATGAAGATGTAGTGTTAAAAATTAGTAACTCCTTACAAGGAATGTTTATGCTTGGACCAAAACCAATGCCATTCTATGATTTAAATTTAAAACATGGTTTGGGGTACATAAATCCTTATACTCTCAAGAAAGCAATTTCTCAGAATCCAAATATGTATGATGCTTCTTGCTTTACTGATTCAAAAATTCATGTGAATATTAGAGATACTGAGGACATTCTTGATGATGCAACCAAGAGTCAAACAAAAATGAAAAACAAATCACAAAATCCAATTGCTATTGAGAAAAAACAAAATGTTTGGACAATTGATTACAAAGAGTTAAATGCTCTTTAAGAGGATTTTGTTCCACAAAAGGAACTTTTTGCTGAACAAAAATATTTTCCATCTTCTTTTATATCTTTTGAAAATTCTTCAAATGCAAGTTCATCGTATTCGTCTTCTGAGACAAAACCAATTATGACACCAATGCCAAGTGCAAATCCAATGCTCGTAGATTTGAATAAAATGGAAAATGTTTTCAAAACATTGTTTCAGCTATTACAAACGAATTCTAAATGAGAAAGCATTTTATACACCTCTCCAGAAAAAATACGGTTAACTAACTTTTGTCAACATGAAGTGAAACCAATTCTTTATGAGTTGCATTTGAATTTTGAAATCTTTCAAAAATAATTTTTAAGAGATATTAAAGAAATGAAAGATGTTTTTGTTTCAACAGAAAATGATCTTAGTGAAACATGGAAACAAAATGAAGTTTTGAAAGATCAACTCTTGGAATCAAAACTCAAGAATGAAATCAAATGTTGTGTGTTGTTGAGCATGAATGTGTAGCCAATAGTATGCAAGATGAAATTAAGAAAATTCAAAGGGACTCCATTGAAATCCAAGAGGGAATGCAAAAACGAAAAAACATTCTTGAAAAACGATGTTCAAAGATGTCAAAAACAAAGTCTTGATTTTGAATTACAATTGCAACATGAAAAAGAAAGACGAAAATGTGAATCTTCTTTGAAAAACGTTTATGAAACCTCTTGCATATCAAAGATGGAAAAGATTGAGAGTGAGAACCTGTCTTTGGAATTTCAAGTACAATCTTTGATAAAAGAACGAGAAAATGTCAAAACAGAATATCAAAAACTTTTTGATTTAATCAAAAGGACACAAACTCAAACTCAAGGGAAAATCAATGAGTTGATTAAGAATGTTAATCAAAAGACATACGCCTATGCGGTTGTTCGTGCTCAAAATCAAGATCTTTTGATAACAATATCTAAGTTAAAAGCTAAACTAAAAAATGTTGAAAAGGAAAGTCTGTGAATACTAAGTTTGACAAAGATAATGTTTCTCGTAATTTTCTTTGTGTCACACCGTTAAATAAACAAGTTTTTAAAAAGAAAATTGTTGCTCCTAAAACAGAAGAAAAACATGTCTTGTAAAAAACAGTCACTTTACAGACTTCACCTAACAAACAACAAGCTGTTTAAACAAACAAAAATGTCATAGCACCGGGAATGTACAAAGTTAAAAAGACACAAAACACAAATACAAAAAGAGCTAAGAGTGTTTTACCTTCCACAAGACCGAGTGATGCTTCTAGTGTTAGAAGACCATCAAATAGAGATTCACCATTAAAGAATAGTATCTTATCCAACACTAAGAAATCATCAGAGAAAGTAGACGTTTTTGTTAGGACAAATAAAAAGACATATGTTGCATCTAAGATTGTTGTTTTAAACAAAAAGATTGTAACTGATGTTGATGTTAAAAATGCTCTTAAAGTGAAATATGTATTATGTGTTTCATGTGCTTATTCCATGTCATGATAAATGTCTTGTGAATTATAAATTGAATGTGCATTCAAAAGTTAGAAGAGCCTTATTCACTACTCTCAGAACAACAAAATCTACGTTTGAAGATACTACTCCCGTAGTTCCAAAGACTAGGTTTTCTGTTAAGACTACACAATCTGAATCCTTAGACACTACTTCTGTAGTTTCCAGAACTAAGATTGCTGTAGTTACTCCCTTAAGTGCCAAAAATAAGGTTTCTAGTGTGTTTAAGTCAATTTCAGTAATTCTGCGAGATAATTCACTTAGCAAATACATGAAGAATAAAATACAAACTAGTCGAATGTGGCAAAAGTGGTATGAAATGCAACCAAATGTTGTTTGGTCTCCTATTAAGATGACTCTGAATGTTGTTAATAGTAGAAACACTGTTAATACATCAGTTCCTGTTAAAAAATAGGTAGCTAAAATGTCCTCTTGTCCATATGTGGTTTCTTCATGTGTTGTAGGTGGTTCAAATCATTCTGTGGATTATTGATAGTGGATGTTTAAAGCATATGACTGGTGATCGTTCACTACTGAAAAATTTTGTTGAGAAATTCATGGGCACATTCTGCTTTGGAAATGATCACTTTGCAACAATCACAGGCTATGGCGATTATGTACAAGGCAATATCACTGTTTGTCATGTATATTATGTTGAAGGCCTAGGACATAACCTCTTGAGTGTAGGACAATTTTGTGACGGTGATCTAGAAGTTGCTTTTCGCTCCAACACATGTTATGTGCAAAATCTGAAAGGAGGTGATTTGCTTACAGGAGCTCGTGAATCCAATTTGTATACTATATCCATTTCAGATATGGCAGCTTCTTTACCTGTTTGTCTTCTCTTCAAAGCCACTTCAACCAAGTCATGGTTATGGCACCGCAGACTCTTACATCTAAACTTCGGTACCATAAATGATCTTACCAAACACAATTTAGTTGATGGTCTTACTAAATTCCAATACAGTAAAGATCACCTGTGTTTTGCATGTGAGCGGGGAAAAAGCAAGAAATCTTCTCATCCACCTAAATTGGTTCCAATTAATCATTCCAAGTTGGAATTGCTTCGTATGGATTTATGCGGACCAATACGGGTAGCATCGATCAATGGAAAGAAGTATATTCTTGTGATCGTTGATGATTATTCTCGATTCACATGGGTATATTTTCTTCACACAAAATATGAGACTCCAGAGATAATAAAGAATTTCATTGCTCAAGTTCAGTTAAATTACAATGCCAAAGTTCATAAGATTCAAACTGACAACGGCACTTAATTAAAAAACGCAATTCTTAAGGCGCATTAAGAAAAGTTAGGCATCATGCAATAATTTTGATTGCTCGAACGCCTTAACAAAATGGTGTTGTTGAACGACATAATCGTACTCTTGTTGAGGCTGCACGCACAATGCTTATCTTTTCATGATTACCAGAATTTCTTTGGGCCGAGGCAGTTTCCACCGCTTACTTTACTCAATATCGGTCAATAACTCATACAAAGTACAACAAAACACCATATAAATTGCTACACGACAGAAAACCAAATGTGGAGTACTTTCTTGTGTTTGGTTCATTGTGTTATCCAACAAATGACCGAGATGACCTTGGAAAGATGAAACCTAAAGATGAAACCTTGGAAAGATGAAACCTAAAGCAGACATTGGTATCTTTATTGGATATTCGAAAACATCCAGAGGGTTTTACATATATAATCGCCGTACTACAAAGATTATGGAAACCATCCATGTCAAGTTTGATGAGCTTACAGCTATGGCTTCTGAACATGACAGTTTAGAACCCGTTTCACAATGATTCATCAATGATGACTCTTCAGCCGAATCCATGAATACTCCATCTAAAAAAGATTTGGATAATTTGTTCGGGCCAATGTATGAAGAATACTTTGAGAAGAGATCTTCTGACGTGTTCATTAATTCCGCTGCATAACAAGTTCATAATCATGAAGACTCACCTTCGACATCTTCAATCATCGTTGAAGAACACAAGGCTCCTTCCATTATAACTACATCCGAAGAACAAACTTCTCCAGTCTCCTTGAATGAGGCTGATGAATTCAATCAAGAAGACTCTGCAGATTTTGATGGAAATACGGTATTTGTTCCATATGATGCTTCAAACTTTAAGGAAGCTGAGTCATCTACAACAGCTCTAGACTCATCATATATGCATGAGTTCCACCAAGTACAACCCTCAACACATATCTGGACAAAAACTCATCCTTTAGAACAAGTAATTAGTGACATATCCACCCCTGTGATGACTCAAAATAGACTTTAGACTGACTATGAATTATGCATGTATGCATTAACCGTCAGCACCCTTGAACCAAAGAACATTAAATAAGCCATGTCAGATTACAACTGGATAGAATCAATGCCAAATGAGCTGCATTAATTCGAGATACTAGATGTTTGGGAACTAGTTCCTAGACCAGATGGAAAGAATATAATTGCGGTCAAATGGCTCTAAAAGAATAAAAGTGATGCAGAAAATATTGTTATTCGAAACAAATCTCGTCTTGTTACAAAGGGTTACAAGCAGGAAGAAGGCATAGATTTTGAGGAATCCTTTACTCCTGTTGCTCGTTTTAAAGCCGTTCGGATGTTCGTTGCTTTTGCTGCACATAAAAACATTAAAATCTTTTAGATGGATGTTAAGACTGCATTTCTTAATAGGCCATTGAAAGGGGAAGTTTATGTTAGCCAACCTGGTGGATTTGTCAATCCAGACTTTCCAGACCATGTCTATAAGTTGAAGAAAGCTTTATACGGTCTCAAACAAGCTCCACGAGCACGGTATGACAAACTGTCTTCATTCCTGATTGAACACCATTTTACTAAAGGTATATGTCGATGACATCATTTTTGGGTCTACAAATCCAGATTTTTCAAAACAATTTGCAAATCTTATGAAAAATAATTTTGAGATGTCTATGATGGGTGAACTAAAGTTCTTTCTTGGACTTCAAGTTCATTAATCACCCCGTGGCATATTTATAAGTCAGTCTCAATACGCAATTGAGCTTTTAAAGAAACATGGTATGGATGAATGTGTCTCTATGAGCACACCTATGGCCACTGAGAGACTGGATGCTGATTTACAAGGCACTCCTACTGATCAAACGACTTATCGTCAAATGATTAGAGGGCTTATGTATCAAACAGCTAGTCGACCAAATATTACTTTTGCCGCCTTTGTTTGTGCTCGTTATCAAGCACGTCCTACGGTCAAACACCTTAAAGAGGTCAAGCAGATCTTTCGGTACCTAAGACAGTCCTATAACATGGGCCTATGGTATCCAAAGGATTCCAAATTTAAACTAATTACATATTTAGACGCAGACCATGCAGGATGCAAAGACGATTGCAAGAGTACTTCAAGAGGCTTATAATTTCTAGGTGAAAAGCTCATGAGCTGGAGTTCTAAAATGCAAGATTGTACTATGATGTCCACAGCAGAAGCGAAATATGTATCATTGTTTGCATGTTGTGCACAAGTCATTTGGATGCGAACACAACTACTGGACTATGGATACAAGTACAACAAAATACCGATGTATTGCGATTCAAAGAGCGCTATTGCTATCTCATGTAATCCGGTTCAGCATTCGCCTACAAAACACATAAACATCCAGTATCATTTTATTAAAGAACATGTTGAAAAGGGAACGATGGAATTATACTTTGTCGAAACTGAATACCAACTTGCGGATCTATTTACCAAAGCTCTTCCCAAAGAACACTTTGAGTACTTAGTTCATCGCATTGGTATAAGATGTATGACTCCAATACAGTTGGAAAGTCTGGCAAAGTTGTCTTCTTGAAAACATCAAACTTGTAAATAAAATTTAAAAAACAAAATAAAAATTCAAAAATATAAAAACTCAAGATTTCCTTAATGTTTTCAAAAACAAAAACCAAATAAAAAAATGAAAATGTAAAAGAACAAAAACATAATTTAATCAAAACCACATGTCTTCTCGTTACAATCAGATCCATGATTTGATATTTTTTTACAATTGTTTTAAAATGTCAACACGGGATCATGATCTGAGGAGGAGTTATTTCAAAACACAAATGTGTTCTTATTGTTAAAACATGTGTTTTTGTAAATCCTATTTCGCATACAACATCCTGAATTCTAATTGAAAAATTCACATCACTTTCAAAATCCAATAAAAACAATGATCTCTCGAATATTTGATAGCTTTTAATAAAATAGTATATTTTTAAGGGGGAGTTTTTTTATTTCTATGTGAATATCCGGACTTTGAAAAAGGAAAATATTCCAACGGACTAACTGTGCAAAGGGATCATACTCCAAGGGGGAGTTTTTGCAATTTTTGTTAAATAAAATTCGGTATCAAAAATTACAAGGGCCAAATCTGTCATTTCTTAAATAAAATTTTGGAAGGAAAAACTCCAAGGACTAAAAGTGTCAATTTCCAAACTTTCAAATTTAGATGGTACAAATAGGAATATTAATTTCATTTCATATTTTTTAACATTCCAAATTTGATATCGAGAAAGAAAAGAAGATTACACTTTCGTAAGATTGAGCTTTTGAGTTCACTACAATGATCACAACTTTTCTCTCTTCTTAAACGTAAGTATTAAAGGTTTTGGAAACAATTTTTAATGTTGTTCTTGCTATCGAATTTAAATTCGATCAGATTAGGGTTTCCGAAATTGGTGATTATTGAAATTAATAACTTATAAAGGATTATCAATGATATTAATAATGTTTGTAAGTAATTAATTACGATAAATGGTGCTAAAACTACATGAATTACAAATTCGATACCAAGTCAAAATTCGAAGGTATTTAAAGATTGTCGAAATTGATATAATATTGAATTTTTGACTATCTCTTGGACAAAATGGACTCACTATAGTTTAAAACGAATAAGAAGATCTAATTTGTTGTAGAAATTGGATAAGAAAAGCATTTTCGACAAGTCAAACCTGAAAAGTCAAAGTTCAAAAAAGTCAAAATTAGAAAAGTCAAACTCCATTTTTGGAAGTGTCGAATTTGTTGCTTAATGCATAAAATTTTTGGGGGGCTTACTAGATTTGTGTGTGTTAATGATATATGTCTGAAAGTGTTGTCTAAAGCTCAAATGTCAGATCAGTATCTCATGTGAGTTGAATTTCAAGCATTTGGGAAAAACAGTCTTCAAAATTGAATAAAATTGATCAAGTTTTGATGAATTTATACCTTGTGTCAAATATGTCTATTCTCAATTGTTTAAGTGGTATAAGTCATGTCCGGTTACGACCGTTTTCTGCATTGAATAGAATGAGGAGTGAGTGACTTAGTGACCATTCAGTTGTTGAATTAGATGTTTTTGTTTACATGGTATAAGATTCATTACAAGAAGCAAAAAAAAAATCAAAATAACTTGAGTCTGATAATTCTATTCTCAATTGTTTAAGTGGTCCAAGTCATGTCCTATTTCGACCATTTTCTGCAATAAACAGAATGAGAAGTGAGTGACTTAGTGACCATTCAATTGTTGAATTGAGTTTGAATGATTCTATGTTATTCAAAACAAATGGTTTTGCACAAATGATTCTTGGTACAGTTCTCAAATTTATGTATTGTGTCAAGATGGTACTCTTTCACAACAAGTTTTTAAAAATTTGTATAATTTCTCTTGAATTTCTTAAAATTGAGTCTTATTCAAAATCCGAGAGAATCATTCTTATTCTTAAAAGAGTATCATTTCACAAAGAATTTCTGGTGAGGATATTCTAACAGAAAGAGAGACAAAAACCATACGCGAAAAAGCAAATCTAAAGTGCGTTCGAAAAAGAAATGCCAGAACACACAAAAAGAGAAATCAAAAGAAAAATGTGAATAAAGCGTATGGCATGTGCTAGAAAAAGCAAGAATAAGCACATGAGAAACAAACTGATCAAAAATAGTTCAAAAAGAATTGCTAAAACATATAAAAACAAACAGAGCGGAAAGAGAAAAAAATGTTATACAAAATTGTTTGTTATCTAACATTTTATCTTTACTCATTTAGAATTCATCATGGCACAACCACAAAGACAAGCTGATGTTCACCAAGACGAATTGTGTCCATCTAACAAACGATATGCTCTCATGGATGCCAATAAAAAGATTAATCTTAACAAATGGTTACATCTAAACGAAAGCAAAATCCTGGGAAACATTCTTCAGAACCATCCACTCAGATTCAGCATTGCTGCTTCGTCATCAATACCATGGATCTACTTGGGACAGTTCTGGCATACTTTGAAAGAAGATGGATCAAAGTATAGGCTCTCGTTTATGCTCGACAGGAAAGAGCTCACTCTGACTCTTGATGATTTCAGGACATATTCCAACTGCCTCAAGCTACAGACAACAACCATAAACGCTTTGTTGCTGCTCCCAAGTTTATAGAAGATCTTGGGGTTCCACTTCTTTATAAACGGATCTTGGTTTTTACTGGAATTGAGGATCGCCTATTCCAACTTTAAGCAAACACGGTCTCGTACAACCGTGGCAGACACTATGCAAGATGTTTTCAAGGTGTCCGACAACACGAGTCACTAGTTTTGATCAACCGCCTTTGCAGATCATGCATATGTTGTACTACTTTGTCAACAATATACATGTTGACTATGCTGACTTGCTTTAGGAAGGACTGCAGTACTCACTCGAACATCCATCAACACTGATTCCTTATCCTAGATTCACAAAGCTTATAGTGAGTCACTACATGACTGCATTCCTTGAGATTTCTCGCAGAGTTCATGATAAGTATCACAATTTGGAAGATGATGAGATGGTTAAAAGCATATTTAATTCAGGGAAGAATAAGGCAGGAGTTGTAATGAAGATTCCGAGTTGGATGATAACTGATGAGATGAAGCTCACGGAACATTATCGGATGTATGATGCAATGTTTGGGGTAGATGTTCCTATGAGTCAGTCACAACCGATTGAGTCTACACAGGGAACACATAGGATAACTAGCACCCATAGGATACCTAACCCTGATGAGGATGAAGGAGATTCAAGTGCTCAATGAAAGTCTACTGTTATCAGACTTCGTATTCCCCTAATACGATCAACTCGACTTAATCCACCAACACCAATCCCAACTACTATTGAGGCTAAAGACATAATCTTAGAAGATACAATTTAACTAAGCATTGCTGAGCAAAAAAGTCATGATGAACTTGAAGCAAAGCAAAATGTAAAAAAAGTTGATGAGCACTTGATAGCTGAAGAGATTGAGAAATTAGTGGAAGGAACGGATAATGTAGGAGCATATGAGTTTGTTAGTTCTACCCTTAGGAAAAATGATAATCAAAATGATCCCGACATTGGGTTAGAGCCCAAGAGTAATAAGGAAAGTCCGGAGGTGGAGATAACTACTGAAGTACAACCAGTCAATGTTAATGAAGAAGAAGAAGAGTTAGCAGAGGATGATTATGAGTTGAAAAGAAGGGAAAAATGGAAGAATGTAGCGGAGTCTAGGCATACACCATCCCCTATAACAATTAGATCCCCTAGGATTCATTCTACTCTTATATCTTTGGATACTAAGAAACTCTAAGAATTGATGGTACCTGATCCAAAACCTTCATCTTCTACACCATCATCATTTTCCCCAAAACTAAAATTATCTGCTTCACAACATATCTTATCCATGTTTAAACCCAAGACTAGACGTTCAAACGCTACAAGAGTTTCTTTGATGAGATCCAAGGACGCTATGGCTATTTGTTTGAACATCTAAACACAAGGTTCATGCCAAGAAAGAAGTTTCATGTGCTTGCTCAACACTTACAAGAAGTCATGGAAGAGTCGTTGCCTGAAATGGAAGATGTTCGTGTTAAGGAACTTACCAAGACACAAGTCTCAATATATATTGCACAAGGGCTTATAATGGAAAGATAACAGAGTCAAGCTGATGTGGCAAAGATGATTATAGATGCGATTCAGCAAGAACGCGAGAATCTTCGTGTAGAGATTTCTTCGCAAATTAACAATGCTATGACTAACCATATTCCTTCTCAGGTTGATTCATCTATCAGGAACTACATGTCAAGTCATATTTTGCATGTTCACCCAACTCAAGCCAGTCAAGCTTCTGCACACAAACAGCAATATCAACTTTATCTGACAATGAAAGACAATCCATATAACACCCCGTGTTTTAGGGTCATTAACGTTGTCAATAAATCTTCTATTTATTTTTAGTGTTGTACGCACTTACTTTTAATTTCATGTATTAAGTAAAATCGCGTAAGCTAAAAATTATCGTTCAATGTAAACGGGCATCAAACAATTAAACGTTTACATCAAGCAAGTATTAAATAATTATTTTGAGAATAATTATGGTCTTTGTTCATTTTATTTTTATTGGTTACGAAAAGTGTTTACGTTTCGCGATAAATTAAGTTTAGGCATACCCGGAACCACCAAAACTTTTCTACGCTTCAACAAATACTCTTTTTATACCCAATACCCAAAGTTTTATAAAAAAATACACCCTACAACCTATTTTGGCCGAATTCTATACAAATAAAATAAACTAAGACTTTCAATTTTAAGTCTTACACTTTTAAATAAAAGCTACAACATAGAAATGCAAAATATACTTCCATTTTTCAAAGAATGATATAGCTAGTCAATTTCTCCTTAAAACCATGGGATAACCTACATCTAAGGGGACATAAGAACAAGTATTAATCACAAGGACCATGTACAACCTAGGTTTAATAAGAAAGTAGCTCATGACTAGTGGTTTTGACCACTAGTCATCCCTTAAGACCCTCCCCTTTGTCCCAATGACCCAACCCCCCTCCTTGGACTATTTCAATGATCTTTGACTAGCCTAGTTGCTATAAGAAGAAGTACATACAAGTAATAAGCCACACTCTCTCAAAACCTTAGAAATTCAAAACCATTTTCTCTCTTTTTCTTCCTTCATGTAACGGCAACAATCACCACTTTTATATGATCTGGGCTTGTTTTATAAGACCATACAATATTAAACAATCATATTAGATTACATCAAGGGATTTGAAACCATGTGTTAACCATTTACAAGTATTGATACAAGAGTGGAAGCTAGGGTTTTATTGGAAAAAGTTAGGGTTTTCTTGGGTGGTAAAAGCTAGGGTTATAATCCAAACAAGGGTTTGGATTTGTTTGGACATCATACCACATCTCATTAAGGTTATCTAAAACTATTTATAAACTTACATTTGTTATTTTATGCATATATCAGTTTTATATAGCAAAATCACCATTAAGTCTTGCTTTTAAAACATTGTAAATAGGATTTTTACTTGCCTGTCATTGTTGGCTACACCTTTTACATCAAGATATGTCTTGTTGTTAACATAATGTTAATAATGGATCATAGTGTTTTACACTCTTGGTTGAGCATAAAAAGTGTATGTACAAGATTAGGGTTTTTAAGGTTTATTTAAAAAGCTACAAGTAAAAGTGTTGTAAATAACTTACTAATCTTGTTAATATTGTTATCATGGACTTATGTGGACAAAAGATGGACTATGGACATTATTATATGTATCATGTAGGATAAATAAGGCTATGAAGACTTGTGGTAATTTACTAAGTTGAAAAGTACCTAAAACAAGTTAAATAAATAAGTATACATATTAAGTACAAAGAGGTTGTTTTGGTTCGTGTATGGTAACAGCCATATCATGTCTTAGAAAGATAGTACACCTCATGACGATTCCAAATATGTAAAGAACTCGAAAAACCGCCTTATAACGAAAAGGATACGATAAAAATACGTTTTACGTTAATACCGGTTTTATAAAATAAACTTTATAAAAGCAAGTTATAAAATACTTCTAAAATATAAAGTTTAGTATTTTTCACAGATTGTACATATTTTTAGGATTCCAAAATGATAAAAATCGTAATTTTTCAATTAATAACGAAAGAGTTATGGATTTCGCGAGTTTACGACAATAAATACTTATATAAAACTATTTTTTATAAAAGTTACTATTCATGACAGAAACTTCTATTTTTTAAACCTCATAAATAAGTAGAAATTTCAATTACGAGAATGTGCTCGAAAGAATCGCTAAAAACGGAGCTATAACGAATAAAATACGCCATTTACGGGTTTTACGATAACTAAAACTATAAAAATAAGTTTATAACTGGTATGAATAGTAAAAATCACTGTTCAATAAAGGACTAAAAATATGAAAATGTCAAATCTTGATAACTCGTCTTAATATGAAAACGTGAGCGCAAGAAACACCTCAAACGGACTTGAAACGTGAAAGTTACGATATTTCTACACATTTGCACTATTCCTGACATGAATAGTGTTGGTTCGTTTTTAATAAAAAAAAATTGCGAAACTTTTTAGAGTCACTTAAATAATATTTATACTTGTTTTAAAATTTATAAATATTATTTTATAAAGGCGATTAAATCATTTAACGATTACGAGAATACAAATACATGATTAATATGTATTAAATGCGATTTAATTTCACAAACACAATTAGATGGTGATGTAGCTATATAGAATTATATATGACGTTAGTTAATCAAGGTAATTAGTACTTATATGACCTATAATTGTTTAGGTTGCATTCGGGCGTTTTAGTGACGCATTTTTCACTTGTGAAGTATATTATTGATTAACTCACTCGAGGTGAGTTTATAGCCTCTTATTTGGATTTTACATGTTATAATGATTTAAAGTTGGGGTGAGAACATGTTTGTTTTACAATTGAACGCAAGTGGACATTTTTATATATCGAATTCGTTTTGCCTAAGTAGCTTGAACCCAATATGCCCGGTATCATGAACTGTTAATTTCTGGATTGGAAGAGCGAGTATTATAAATAGATCTATTTAGGATTGACCTTCCCGTTCGGGGGACTAGCTATCACCAGGAATGAACGATATAGTATGTCGAATTTGGGATGTTTCGAGTTGAACATCATCATGGGCATTGGTAGGAAATTTTTATATTGTAATTCATATATGTCTAGCTTCAGTGTCATGAACTTAGGAATCGAAGAGTCAAATCTCTAAGTACCATATACCCGCTCCAAAGTATAAAAAAATACAACACCTCTTGAAATCTCTTCAACTACGTAAGACACTGAGTACAACAATGTAACTCCTTAAAGTGATAGTTACTTTCTGGGTATAGAGAGAAAGAATCACAAAAGCAACTAGATATCCAAGTCTTCATCACAAACCGTATATGCCCGAACATGTCATCTTCGTTGAGGAGGTAGAAAGAACCAAAGATGAAATAAGTACACTCCCCATGAAATACTACTTCATTCCTAAATAAGTAACATCATACAAAAACCCCGTAGTCATGAGATTCAATACTAGCCATTATGAATGAAGATGAATTTTGATAAGGATCGTTTTTAGTGTAATGTATTATGTTTGTTGTGTTGTTGTTCGTGAATTTTTTTGATGTGTTTAACGGATATCGGCTCAAAAAAAGTATATCATAAGAATGGCCGTCCAAGTAATAAAACCCGATCACTTAGACATTACCCGACACGATAATGTTTTATTACCCATCATCATCTAGTAATACTCAGTCCAATTAACATTAAAACAGCCCATCACCAATTACTACATGAATTACTAACAATCCATGAATTTGGTCCAACATGAATACCAGGCCCATGACATCATAACCTAGCCTAATCAACTAATTAATATACTAAGCCTATGGTTTTGAGATGAAGCTCGACATGCCACTACTTCTTGTACCCGATCCAATTAGGAGGTTAGGGAAATAAAGTGATAACAATCCCTAATTTTACTCAGAGATAACCCTAACCCTAATCTCATTATACCTCGCCCCTATTTTTCAATAGAAGCAGTCTAACAACTATCATCACCCAAATATCAAATCAAAAATATCTCTTGATAAGCAGTCACAAATCCACACCTCTTCCAAAACATTGCATTTCTCAAATAAATATCAAATCTTCCATTGATACTATCTCATCCATACACACGACCCTCCTCATTCATACACAGATAGATCACATACTCGAATAATAATCACCCTTGTAATCATTCAATTCGAAGTGGCTTCAAGATCATTTGGAGGATCTCAAGTAGGGTGCGTCATATGTTTTTCTTGTACTTTCCATCAAATCAAAGAGTGATGGTAACATAATTGTTATACATCATCTTTACATTTGAAAATTGAAAGAGGGTTAAATCTTTACATAGATCAATGATGATGTGTTTCTGTTTCATGTGATTGATCTTTGGAAGTTCTTTCAATTTATTGTGCAACATGAAAAGATTTTTTTTATGAGATCTTGTTTTTTTCATTTCGTTTAGATTCATAAGATAGGATGTAGATGGAGATAGGATTAGATGAAGTTGGTTATTGATTATATGTGACGATGAGTTAGGTAGTTTGTTGGATTTGTTGATGAGGTTGGCTGATGTAGTTGATGTTGTTGGATTGATTGTGGTTGTTGATGTTGTTGAAGTAGTTTGGGTTTGAATATGTGGTTTAACTTGAGTCTTTCTTTTCTGGTGGGTTCTTGATTCGGTTTGGCTGAATCATTGAGTTGACCTAGGTCAACTTGGTAAATACCGAGTTGACTCAGTTTGGGTTATGGGTGTACACAAACCGCTATGATGTATTGACAAACCGCTGTTACTTTCAACATACACCAAACCGCTGCCAACAGTTTACCAAATTGCCATTGACTAGTCAAACGGGCATGGTTTTGTTTAGATTGACCATGAAAAGAGTAAACGCTGTGAACCTGTAATCAACCCGTTGTGGCAATGGTTTTATCAAACCGCTACCAAACGAAAGTTAGTAAACCGCTGGCTACTTTGGGACCACTTGACAAATCGCTGTTTGTACTAGATTTTGTTCTTTTGCTAATATGCGACTAACAAACAAAACAAGGTGTACTAGCTAATAACAAATCGCTGCCAAGAGTTCTAAAACATAAAAAACTTCGAAATAAGCTATTAAAATAAAAGGACCAGATCTTCTTTATAAATTAGCTTCGGAAAACAAATGGACGTAAAAATAACTCATAAAAAGGTAGAAAAACTGTTATAAAACAGATTCATGCAATCAACACAAAAAAACTAATTCATGGCTTTTTCAGAATAACACATAAATAAGCCATCAATCAATTATATAAGTGAAATCTCGACTCAGCCATACACAATTCACGGACACAACCTGATTGTCTTGATACACCATGTCTACAGGATACAAAAACTACTTTCTACGAGCGCGGTCAGACAAGGGGGGATAGGTGCAGTTTTGTTCTGTAAACTTGTTGGTATCAAGAGCAATAAGGTATGTGTCGAATTAGATTAAAAGAGTAATTCATTATTATTAAACTCAACAACACCTAAACATCTCCATCAATAAGCTGAAATCACGAACTCAGCCATACACAATACACGACACAACCTGATGCTCTTGATACCACATGTTACAGGATACAAAACTACCTTTTCAAGGGGGACGGGGATGATCAAAGAACAATAAGATAAGCATTATGTTCTAGTGAGAGAAAGTAGAGAGTGTGAGATGAACAAGTATGTGTTTATTAGAGAGAGAAAGAAAAACAAGAAATGAACATCCACCGAACCCCCATGTAGAGACATGGGGGGTATTTATAGCCTATACTAAAGCTAACTATACCATATATACAATAATAGTCCCTGCGTTTAGCAGTTGGTCTATAGCTAGTCCAATTCACGTGTAAGACGCCAACTTCACTAAAAAGTGAGGCTAACAAGGGGTTTCTTGGAGTAGGGACCACGTTTGATATCTTCTAGAATATTTTATTAGTATATCTTGAATAAGGCGTATAGAATCTTCTGGATATGGCGTATTGGACTTTGTTTGTTCCTGCTTTCTTGTGAAGTGCAGGCACAGATACGCCATATCTTCCTTGATGGATACGGCGTATTGGATGTCAGAACAGTATTCTTCAAATGTCTTCGTTTAAGCTCCAGAATACGTGCCTTTTAGCTAATCTTCACAAAGTACCCCATAATTACTGCAATTCTCAAATATAAATGATTAAGTACCAATTCTTGCAATAATTATATGAAATGAGTTATTTACATGGGATAAATGATGCTATAAAAGTGACATTATTTGATGTCATCAAATATCCCCCCCACTTGAATCCTACTTGTCCTCAAGTAGCCTTTAGAAATTTATGAAAATGTATCCCTAAGGATTTTTCCGTTAAGTATTTATTTGATTAATTACTAGTACACAACCAAACACCTCACGAAATAGGAAGATGAAAACACTCAAATTACTCAACTAATCTATGTAGTAACATATAACTAATTCGCTCAATTGCTCGGTCGTAACGAGTATTCTATCATAAGCTTGGCAAGGATACACATCTCCACCACTAGAGCTAAGGAGTAACAAATTTATAAAGGTAAATTAGGTTTATTTATAAGGCTTAAAGGGTTTGATCACTCTTTCTAATCTCTACTGATACCAATATTCCAGAAAGGTTACAAAGACCATACATACACACCCATAACGATGGGATAGACACATATGACTACATTGAAACCTTAACACGAATAAGCTAAAGAATAGGACTAGTAGTCTTTACCAAAAGTCGTAAACCAGCAAGGGTGACAAACCACATATACACATCTATATGACTGCATTCAATTCCCTCACTCGAGTAAAACCAAGGGGTAGGACGAAAAGTGATATACGGTATGGATCTTCTAATCTTTCACTAAAAAGTAATAAACCAACAAGGCGGACAGAATCACACGTACATGGACGTAACAACGGAATAAACACATGTGATTGCTCGCATCCTCATTCGAATAAAACCTAAGGGTTAGTGATTAGGAAAGGGAAATAATTGTTGTTAAATAAAAATTTACAAGACAAATAGACTAAGTCCAAACAGATAAGGTACAAGTTGCTAGATACTTTCCCGACCGTTACCATGATAAAGACTCAAAAATATTTACATTAAAGTCCTGATCATTGATCAAAAACAACAACCTAAGTTGGCGTTCATGTAACAGTCAACTCCCAATCATCCCATACTATACATACTTTTACAAAGAGAAGTGGCGATATCTACCACTTTCTACAAAACTTTACATCGTTGATTTATAACCACGTATCAACGAATAATCAATCCTTCAAATAATACTATCGGTTGAAGCTTTAACGAACCGACTATAAAAACTTCCTCCACTTTTTTTTGTTAGGTCTTGATTTAGCTTGAATTACATGATATTGAGCAATGTAGAATAGAGAGAATTAAGAGAGGAAGGCATGTCTTTCACAAATTCCAAATTTTATAACAAAAGAGAAAAAGGAGGAAAAGATGAGTTTGTTACAAGCCTTAACCACCTAATGATGATTAGGTAGCTATTTATAAGAGAGGGAGGTGAGCTTTCATTCCATTATTTTCCTAATTTTACTATTTAGTCCCTAGTCTTTGGTAAATATGCTATTTTACACTTTTAGCATATTAAACCTTATTACAAATTACTTTTTACTATGTAAAATAAAGTCTAAACACTAATAATAAATAAAACTACTTAAAGTATCATAATCAATACTTTTATGATTGTAAAACCCAAAAATTTGGTTTGCATTTTATTTTATCATTTTGAAATATAACCTAAGTTAAATAATAAGAATTTGACATTTAAAAACCTTAAGTTATAATTAATTGTGTATTATTAAGTTATAATATGAGATATATAATTTAAAAAATATATATATAAATTTCCTAATTTGTATACATAAATCCGCCCCCTAGGAATATATTTTGATTTTGTTATTTTGTTTATTTACTTTCCTTTTTGTTTATAAAACCTATTTTAAGAAATAAGAGTAAAAAGGTTTTTAGCAAATATTGTGTAATCTTCAAAAATGAGAAAAAAATATTTTGTTCCCCCTTCTTTTCCTTCATTAGGCCAGCCCCTATGAGGAGTTATTTACCAAAATCTTTTATTTTTGAAGCTTAGCTTATTTTAGGAAAAGAGTGTAGGAAAAAGAAGATAAAATCTTTTAATTTTGCAAGAAAGTTATTTGTGTCTTCCCCTCCCTTTTCTTCTTATATAGGCGGCCATATTCACTCCTCTCCACCATTATTCTCTCAAAAACTTTACTCCAAAAACTTGTGTATGCATCCATAGAAGTTGCAAGGAGGAAGAAGGTGTAGGTGGTTCCGGTTGGTTATTTAAGTTTTGGTGTTTGTGGTGTAATTCTTTGGTGTTCTTGGTTCAATTCTTTGGTGTTCTTAGTGTGGTGTTCTTGTTCTTGTATCCATCTTAATCTTCGTAAGTATTCCATGTTCTTTGTTTCATCTTTGTATTCCATGATTCACATATAAAGTTTTCATAAAAACCTAAAAGATTGTAAAGAAAACATGTGTTCTTAATCTTGTTAAATTGTAAGGTTTAATCTTGTTAAAATGGTGTAATATCATGTTATGAAACCCTAGATATCATTAATGGTGTAATGAATAAGAAAATACAAGATTAGAAACCTTAGGGTTTGTTTTGATTGGTGAAAGTTAGGGTTTTTATGTTTAAAATTTATGGGCATAATTTTGGGTCATGTTCATCGGGGTGTATCTTGGTGATAAAAATGAGTTTTAACATAATTCTTAAGCCTAAAGTTAAATTCAAAGAGTCTAGTCTCTGGAAAATCCGGCCTCATGTCAATTGGAGGCCAGGAAGGTCGATTTTTAGATTTTATAAGATTAAGTGTCAAATCTGGAATTTCTATCCGAAAAATGCAGTAGTAGTACGTGATTTTTAATTCTCAAACCGTAAGTAGTTAGCCTCTAAAATTTGATTTGGTAAATCTTCATGATATTAGCTATATCAATGATTTTTTTCAGAATTTTCTGAGTTGTTTAAATAGGGTTTGTAAGCGTCAACTTTTTGAAGGTTCTGTCAGATCAATTTCGGGATCCATTTTGGTAACAAGGGTAAAAGGGATATTTAAACATGGAAATAAAATCCACCAAAATTATAGGCATACTAGACATATATGGGAACCTCTGTAATATTTGGTATATTTTTAAAACCTGTTTTTATGGGTCTTTTAAGCTTGGAAACTTACCTTAAAAAGTGTACAGATTCTAAAAATTTCAGAAACCTTAATTAGGTCACTTAAACTCTATATATGGTAAGATTAAGTAATAAACTTATGAAATAAGATAGATAATGACATGTAATCATGGGTTCTTGTAGATTCAGTGAAGAGGTTGTGATCTTTTGTCTTCATGTTCGTTCTCTCCTTTGCTTGTTCGTTAAGGTACAGATATTCTGTCCTTTTAGTAAGGACATCTCATGTCTTGATTCTCATTTGTTTTAGCTACTTTGGTTCATTTGATATTCCGTCCGATTTGCTATCCGTATTCATGACTCATTGATATTCGTTGATATTTAGTTTGATTTGATATTCAGATTCATGATTCCTTTGATCTTTGTTTGAATATGATATTAGATCCGTTATATTGATTGAATTTTTGGTAGCTTGTTCAGTTTGCTTAAATCTTTGCCCGAGCTATTTAAACTAGTCATGGAGGTACCATGACCATGTCATTGATGCAACAATGGCATGACACTATCTGTGGCGGTGTGATTGGTCCACGGCGTTCCCTTTTGAATGATGGCCTTTGATTATTATTAGCTTACATTTATGTACACTCGTCATTGTACTTGTGTATATGGATATGACTTTGTTTTGCAGGGAGCGTATGGATGCATCCTAGGTACTTTGTTCCGTTCAGTTCAGGTGAATGGTTGTGTGTGTGCTATACACCCCATATCACATTTGGTACATCAGGGAATGCATACCTGTGTACATTTGATTATGTGACTATTTGATTATATCTGTTTAGGGTCTATTCATGTATCATGTTTAGACATTTATCTGAGCTCGTGGGCATTCCTTTGTTGTTCTTGATTCTTATTCATTCGATTCGTATTTCGTATGATATTTGTTTAGCAGGTTCTCGTGATTCATTTCATTCATTCTTTTGTTTCTTTCCCTTATTATTATTATATATGTTCACTGAGCGTTAGCTCAGCCGCATTTTCTTTTCCTGCGGCAGGTAATAAGCGAGAAGCTGGGATTTGAGTGATGAGTGTAGGAAGCTTCTAGAGGACCAACCCTTATTAGTTTCCCCATTGTTTTGGATTTATGTTTAAGACCCTTTCATTTGAAGATTTCTTCTATTTAGACTTTGTTGGAATTTGATACTTTTAGAAGTCATTTTGTTTCATGACTTAGTATTTTTATTTAATAAAGTCTTCCGCTTGTGTTTATATGTTCTGATATGACACCATAATGTGACTCTTGGTCTCTTTATCGGAGCGGGATGTTACAATTATGGCATCAGAGCCAGGTTGAGCCCTGTAGAACCTAGGTTATGACCTGTGAGGATTGGGTAGACAATAGGTTTCCTTTTGATATGATCACTTCCTTTCCTATTTTGATCTTAACTCTAAATTGTCTTCGCTGCTAAGGGGCAAGTATTTTCTTTAACCAAGGATCAGGCGGCTAACTCTTCAGGTACCATTTTGGAAACTCTCTTCTCGAATGGTCGTGCTGTTTGTCTTATTTGATACGGGTGCAACACATTCTGTAGTTTCTGTTTCATTTCCTAAACACCTTAGCATATTCCCTACGCAACTTAATTATACCTTATCGATATCTACGCCTATAAAAAGTCTGACCACGAATATCAGAACTGTCCGCTTCATTTTGATGATAAGATTCGTTTTGCTAATTTGCTTCCCTTAGAAATGAGTGACTTCGATATCAGTCTTGGTATGAATTGGTTAACTGTTCATCGCGCTCCTATCGTTTGTCATACCAATCGTGTCATCTTTGGTAATCTGAATAACCTTGAATTCATCTACCTATTTCAATTTCGATTTCAATTTCGAGGACGAAATTTTCTTTTTAGAGGGGAAGAGTTGTAAAACCCAAAAATTTGGTTTGCATTTTATTTTATCATTTTGAAATATAACCTAAGTTAAATAATAAGAATTTGACATTTAAAAACCTTAGGTTATAATTAATTGTGTATTATTAAGTTATAATATGAGATATATAGTTTAATATATATATATATATATATATATATACATTCTCTAATTTATATACATAAATCCGGCCCCCCTCCTAGAAATATATTTTGATTTTGTTATTTTGTTTATTTACTTTCCTTTTTGTTTATAAAACCTATTTTAAGAAATAAGAGTAAAAAGATTTTTAGCAAATATTATGTAATCTTCAAAAATGAGAAAAAAGATTTTGTCCCCCCCCCTCTTTTCCTTTATTAGGCCGGCCCCTATGGGGTATTATTTACTAAAATCTTTTATTTTTGAAACTTAGCTTATTTTAGGAAAAGAGTGTAGGAAAAAGGAGATAAAATCTTTTAATTTTGCAAGAAAGTTATTTGTGTCTTCCCCTCTTTTTTCTTCTTATATAGCCGACCATATTCACTCATCTCCACCATTATTCTCTCAAACACTTTACTCCAAAAACTTGTGTATTCATCCATAGAAGTTGTAAGGAAGAAGAAGGTGTAGGTGATTCCGGTTGGTTATTCAAGTTTTGGTGCTTGTGGTGTAATTCTTTGGTGTTCTTGGTACAATTATTTGGTGTTCTTGTTCTGGTATCCAACTTAATCTTCGTAAGTATTCCATATCCCTTGTTTCATCTTTGTATTCCATGATTCACATATAAAGTTTTTATAAAAACCTAAAAGATTGTAAAGAAAACATGTGTTCTTAATCTTGTTAAATTGTAGGGCTTAATCTTGTTAAAATGGTGTAATAACATGTTATGAAACCCTAGATATCATTAATGGGGTAATTAATAAGAAACTACAAGATTAGAAACCTTAGGGGCAAGTTTTCTTTGTTTTTATTTGTTTTTGTAATAACATTTTTTCCTTTGTTTTGATTGGTGAAAGTTAGGGTTCTTATGTTTAAAATTTTGGGCAGAATTTTGGTCATGTTCAACGGGGTGTATCCTGATAATAAAAACGTGTTTTAACATGATTCTTGAGCCTAAAGTTAAATTCAAGGAGTCTAGTTTCTGGAAAATCTGGACTCATGTCAATTGGAGGTCGGGAAGGTTGATTTTTAGATTTTATAAGATTAAGTGTCGAATCTGGAATTTCTATCCGAAAAATTCAGTAGTATTATTTGATTTTTAATTCTCAAACCATAAGGAGTTAGCCTCTAAAATTTGATATGGTAAATCTTCATGATATTAGCTACATCCATGATTTTTTTAGAATTTTCTGAGTTGTCAAAGTAGGGTTTTTACGCGTCAACTTTTCGAAGGTTCTGTCAGATCAATTTCGGGATCAGTTTTAGTAACAAGGGTAAAAGGGGTATGTAAACTTGGAAATAAAATCAACTAAAAATCAGGGATATATTAGACATATATGGGAACCTCTGTAATTTTTGGTATATTTTTAGAAGGTATTTTCATGGGTCTTTTAAGCTTGGAAACTTACTTTAAAAACTAGAAAGATTCTGGAAATTTAGGAAACCCTAATTAGGTCACTTAAACTATATATATGGTAAGATCAAGTGATAAAACTTATAAAATAAGATAGATAATGACATGTAATCGTGGGTTCTTGTAGATTCAGTGAAGAGGTTGTGATCTTTTTTCTTCGTGTTCGTTCTCTCCGTTGCTTGTTTGTTAAGGTACAGATATTCTGTCCTTTTAGTAAGGACACCTCGTGTCTTGATTCTCGGTTGTTTTAGCTACTTTGGTTCGTTTGATATTCCGTCCGATTTGCTATCCGTACTCATGACTCATTTATATTCATTGATATTCTGTTTGATTTGATATTCGAATTCATGATTCTTTTCATCTTTGTTTGAATATGATATTAGATCCGTTATCTTGATTGAATTATTGGTAACTTGTTTAGTTTGCTTAAATCTTTGCCCGAGCTATTTGAACTAGTCATGGAGGTACCATGACCATGTCATTGATGCACCAATGAAATAACACTATATGTGGCGGTGTGATTGGTCTATGACGTTCCCTTTTGAATGATGGCTTTTGATTATTATTAGCTTACATTTATGTACACTCGTCTTTGTACTTGTGTATATGGATATGACTTTGTTTTGCAGGGAACGTATGGATGCATCCTAGGTACTTTGTTATGTTCAGTTCAGGTGAATGGTTTAGTTATTAGTAAAGTTAGGTATTATTGTTTATTTTACAGTAAGAGTTAGATTTTTTGTAAGTATTATTGTAGTATAGTTTGTTTTAGTAGTTGATTAAGTATGTGTGCAATACACCCCATATCACATTTGGTACATTAAGAGTTGCTCGCCTGTGTACATTTGATTATGTGGCTATTTGATTATATCTGTTTAAGGGTCTATTCATGTATCATGATTAGACATTGTGAGCTTCTATGGAATCCTTTGTTATCCTTAATTCTTAATTATCGCTTATTATTTCGTATGACATGTGTTAAGCAGATTCTCGTGATCCGTTTCGTTCATTCTTTTATCTTATTACTGTTGTTGTTATTATATATGTTCACTGAGCGTTAGCTCAGCCGCATTTTCTTTTCCTACGGCATGTACTAAGTGGGAAGCTGGGATTTGAGTGATGAGTGTAGGAAGCTTCTAGAGGACCAACCTTTGATAGTTTTCCCATTGTTTTAGATTTATATTTAAGACCCCTTTTGTTTGAAGATTTTTTTTCATTTAGACCTTGTTGGAATTTTATACTTTTGGAAGTCATTTGTTTCATGACTTAGTATTTTTATTTAATAAAGTCTTCCGCTTGCATTTATATATTTTGATATGACACCATAATGTGACTCTTGGTCTCTTTATCGGAGCGGGATGTTACAGAAGGTCAATCTTACTGCACCAACAATCACTTTCCTTGGTATTGAGAAGTATAAGATATTCTCCATCGTCTTTAAGCCTGTGTATGGCATCATATACAAAAACAGCAAGAAAGAAAAGAGAGTGATGAGACATCAAGAAATTCATGAGTTCTGTAATGCTACATTAAAAAGAGTCTTGGAAGGGTTGAAAAGCTACAATAAAAATGTGTAGCATGGCTATGTGACTCCAAGTCTCATATATAAAATAAACTCCAAGGTCTCTTGTAAGAAATAAAAAAAGTCGGATGCTGATTCTACAAACTGTTTTGAGGGAAGATGATTAATAAGAACGGTTGATAGGCATCGTTGATCAGATGTGAATTTAGAATTGTACATGAACGGAATACCACTAGGATCAAGAAGAGAGCGCCCAGAATAATCGACCCTTAGGGGGAGATTGTTAGAATCATAAAAGTGTCGATTATGATACTTTAAGTGATTTTATTTATGATTAGTGTTTAGTTTTTATTTTACAAAGTAGAAAGTAGTTTGTAATAAGGAGAAATATGCTAAAAGTGAAAAATAGCATATTATCCAAAGAATAGGGACTAGATTGCAAAATTAGGAAAATAAAGGAAGGGTTCCATCTCCTATAAATATCCACCTAATCAACATTAGGTGGTTAAGGCTTGTAACAAACTCACTTTCCCTCCCATTTCTCTTTTTAATAAAATTTGGAAAATTGTGAAAGTCTTGCCTTCCTCTCTTAATTCTCTCTATTCTAAATCTTCCTATATTTCATGTGATTCAAGATAAATCGAGACCTAACAGCGGTTTATTGGTTTTTCAAAATACGAGGTCTTCTACTGACACGAATATGATGATTCCACACAAACTAATCATACTATTAGGCATACTAATTAGTCATGTCAATCAATGCCCATAAAAATATAATTTATTATTTTTTTTTGGTTTTGTAAAATATGCTTTTCTACTTTAACTTTACAGATTTTAAACCACAAATTTGCAGTAAGGACACGGGTCTAAATGATATATTGTGAAAGCGAGTACTAAAATTAAACTTAAAAAAAAAGTGTGCTATAAGACAAATAAAATTCATTGGGCCACATATAACATTACTCACACCTTTTGGTCATATTCGCCACCCAAATTTGCCTATCATCTTCCTCCATCAAAGTAAAAGGGCTGCAGGCACAAAAACAACAATTCTTTAAAACAATCAGATACACAACGGAATCAAACAACCTAAAACAAAAACAAGAATCAATTAGACAAAAGAAATCTTAAAACAAAACAAAAATTCTTTATACCAATAATGCCAAAAAAAACAAAGAAAACACAAGAACCCCTGAATTAGGGTTTTGATACAATAAAACCCTAATTTTTGAAGATCAACAACAATAACTGAAAGATCAACACTTGTTGATATCAATTAATCACCAGCAAACAAAACCCCTAAATTTTAGAAACCCTAGAATGTCATCAATCTCAAATCTCTCAAGGATTAACCAAATTAGTTAATTCAACCACTAATTAATCAAGATTTAACACTAGTTTTATGAATTCAACCAACCTCCCCGCTTATTTTATTCACAACATCTTTCAACTACTTCAAATGTAGTTATAGGTTTTGAGTTTGATACAGATTACAAGAAGAAAAACTACACTAATAATCTCATAATCTCAAAGGTTGAGATAATGAAGATTTACACACTTTTGAGAGAGAAAAAGACTACAAGTTATAAAGAGAAAGAGAAGAATAACTAGCTTATATGCTGATATAACCCTAGCTATTTCCAACTTGAGTCCTTGTAATAAACTCCAGAAGATTACAATCTTGTCACTTCCAGAGTCCTGTAGTTATAGACCACACACAAACACAATACAAATAACAAAATAACTTTTACCTTGTTCATACCTGAACACTTATATTTTTTGCACCATTAGTCATTTACACAGAATTTGGCTTGTTACTCTTAATAATCTACTCAGGGACGGACTCACATGGGAGCCAGAAGTGGCACAGGCCACACCCGAAATTTGGTCCTGAAGTGTAATTTTTTTAATAAAATATGTCTTTTCTTGATATGTGCAACCCCCAATTTTACATAATAAGTTCTTTATGGAGCAACTTTAGTACTTACAATCATAAAAGAAAAGTTGTGTGTAACACCCAGACCAAAATCTCAGGTCTGTCTTTGTCTACTCATCCAACTTCAATAACTCTCCATGTCCTTTATTTACAACGAGTGAGAACGTGTCTGCGCGTTGCGGTGGGGCTGATTTGTAACCGACGCATGTATTTTATTTAACTGAGCTTTTTTTGGGTAACCATGGTTTCATACCTCTTGGTCGACTAATCTATGGGATTTGACTAAGCATTTGTTGTTGAGGCGAGTATTTTTTTATTTATTTGGTTAACAAAATATGTGGTATTTGTATTTATATAGTATGACATTCACCTGTAATCATATTTACTTATTAGAGTTTATCAACATTAACGGGCTTGAAAGAAAACGCAGCCAAACGCCAAAATGGCTTAAACGTTGATAAGCTCCTAAAAGGCTTCCTATGGTGTCAAGAGGAGTTATCCAAAGGTAAGGCTAAAGTTGCTTGAAAACAAGTTTGTAAACCAAAGAATGAAGGAGGGCTCGGTATAAAAGATCTTGGGGTCTAAAATGAAGTTCTTATGTCGAGACACTTATGGAATGTGGCTAGTAACAAAGAATACATACGGGTGAAGTGGATTAATAAGGTAAGGGTAAGAGGTAATACCATTTGGGAGGTTCAAAATGATTTGAACTCTAGCTGTGGTTGGAAGCAATTATGAATTTGAAAGATAAGATGAGAAGCCATGTTATTAGCAAAGTGGGAAATGGTGCAAGTGTTTTCCTATGACATGACAGATGGTGGGGCCAGAGCCTTTAAATAATCTCATACCAAGGGAGGTAGTTTTACATGCAAAGTTAGAAAGCCAAATGAAGGTTATAGATATGATAGATGAAGGAAATAGGAAGTACCTAGTGGAGTGGAGAATTGAATTTCCATTCACCCAGTCACGACATGTTCCTACTTTGAATGAAGATATAAAAGACATAATAATGTGGTTGATTAATAAGGGACAGTGTGTAAAATATACTGTACTATTAAAAGAGCTTGGAAAGATTAGAAACAAGGGGGGATAATTGTTCCATGGTGTGATATAGTTTGGTTTTCCAACTGTACCCCTAAACACTCCTTTATCATGTGGCTTGCAATTAAGGGAAGACTGGCTACCCAAGATAAAGTCACTATATTGGGAAAAAAAGTGGTTTGTTCTTTATGTGGAAGTTGCTCTGACTCATACCAATGCTCTTACTCTGGCATTATATGGACATATATGAAAAATGAGAATTCAACAATAAGATTTTCCAGAGACATGGGAAGAAATAGTAAACAAAATGATAAAAATGCCTTGCAATAAATCTATAAAGAGTATAACGAGAAGAATAGTGTTGGCAGCTTGTGTATACTTTGTTTGGAATGAGAGGAATAAAAGACTCTTTTCAGGCGATAAAAGGGAGAGCAAAGACCTTCTAGCTGTTATCATCAACAATGTAAGATTGAAGTTTTCCAGTTTGACTGTGAAGAAGACTACACAAGTGGAAGTAGCAAGTAAAAGATGGCAGGTTTGTATGAATATAAGGAAAGAAAATGGTATTTTGTTGGAAGATTTGGAAGAATAAAGGGTATAGCTCTAAAGAAGAAATAATTAAAGGGTGTTCGGATGAAGGATAAGCAGATGGCTATGTACCTTGGCATTGAATGTTCTTTCTGTGAAAGTTATCTAGGCATTGGAATAAGCGTTGTAGAGGAAGATATAGCTAGTCTTGAACTTAATTGCTTTCTAGTTAATGATTAGTAAATGTCAAAAGGATAGTTTTCTGCTGAATATGGGTAAGGATGGTGTTGTTTTTATTCTTATCTAAGGTTGTGAGACATGAGAGATGGGACTACATCCCATAGTTATGACATTTGTGTTTTTCAGCTTTATGTGATCCTAAGCATTAAGGATGCCTACTTGGATTCAGACTATACATTGCTCTTATGTGAGGTTGGCAGTCTACACTTAAGTTTATGCAGAGTTTGTGTTCAGTACATGAAATGTAGTCGATTCTATGGGATATCCATTGACTTGAAACTATTTCAATAGTGAGAACTCAAAGTAATGGTGAGGCCAGTTGACTGGAAATGTAGCCATGCTTGGTGAGTTTTGCACTGAGTGATCCTAAGCCCATGATAATGCCTTGGTTGATCAACTTCATGTTAAACTATATGTTAGGGGGTTTGTTACATGTTGGACCTTACATACTAGTCTGGTAAAACTAAGAAAATGTAGTCAGTAGCTTATGATATCCTTAGTTTGCAGTGATGAATAAGTGACAAGCTAAAGTTGTCTACATCAAATAGTTTGTTGTTAACAAGTATTAGGAGAATGTATGTTTGTTTTTGCAGTTTTAGTTTTATTTGAGAGATGTCCTTATACTCTAAAACTTAAGCTTATTTGTTTAAAGTTGGTTGTTAATATATAGTGCTAATCATAAAAAAATATCACATTTGCCATAAAATCTTTTTATAGGTATCAAATAAAAAAATACTTATGCCTCCATTAATGTTCACTTTTTTGTTTTTTTAGTATTTTGTGATGTTTTTGCTGCTCTCGGCTAATAGGAGTTTTTAAAATTCTCAAAGGTAAAAATGTCACAAAATGGCCATAAAAGGACAAAAATGTGAACATTAATGACTTTAATGTAGACATAAGTATTTTCTTTTATTCAATGTTTATAAAAATATTTTGTTACAAATATAATGATTTTTTTAAATGATTAGCTCTAATATATATATATATATATATATATATATATATATATATATATATATATATATATATATATATATATATATATATATATATTCGCCTTTTCAATAATAAAAAAACAATTAAACAGTAACAAACTTCGAGGGTGAAACTGTAAATAACAAAGTCAAAAGTCGAATGTACTTGCCTTTTGAGCTGAACTAAAGGTCATGTTTGTCGGGCAGCATCATTCGTCTCCTACATGGATAAAAACTTTACTTTTTCTGCTTAAATAATATGCTGTAAATACAAATAAATTACGGATCTCCATCTCTAATAAATTATTAAATTATGAATAAAATCAAAAGGATTCTCATCAATAATTTGGAGGTCGAAATTTAAGGTATGAATTCTAACCTTAAACTTAAATTTAATCATCGTTTTAATATTATATGATTTTAATTTACATAATTAAGAATCGATTCTGATAAGTTAGGATTCAAATCTTGTAGTTTTGTTATTGTTTAATTGCATAGTTCATTAAATTAAGTTTTTAATTATATTGGGATTGAATATCTTTGTGTGTTTTTTTCTAATCAATGAATCAACGTTCTCTTGTTAGGATTATTGTTCTAAGGTTATGTTGTTGCTAATTAAGCACTTTTTCATACAAGCAATTTTTTTTGAGTGTTTGGTTGTTTTTTTTGACTTATTTCAATCTTAATTGTTGAAAGACACTTTTTTCGCGTTTTTCTTAATGAAAGCAACAACTTTTTTTGAGTGTTTGGGTTATTCTATTGAGTTATCACAATTATAGTGTTAAATAGGCATTTTTTGGTGCACTTATTTATTACACTAGCAAGTTCTTTGAGTGTTTGAATTTGTAAGCAATTTAATGCTGTAAGCACTTTTTGTGTGTATTTTTTTCTTCATAAAGTAATTTGTTAGTTTATTTTAATGCTACATAACACTTTTATTTGTGTTTCTCTTATGAGAGCAATAAGTTTTGTGCTTCTAACTTTGTATTGTTGTATAAGCTTATTTAAACCCTTAATGAGCACTTTTTTCGTATGTATATACATAAAGCATTAAGATTTTTTGGTGTTAGGATCGTTATTTACTAGCTTATTGTTATAAGCAATTTTTTAGAACGGCACCACACTTGAAATTCGACCCCCGAGTTAAACCATCCAAATGGGCAGGCCCCAAAACCCGAACCACTAGGAGAGACCCACGAAGGGAAACACCTAGAACTCACGGCTTCGCACTAGGAAGAAAATCTTGATTTTTCATTGTCTCTTGCGAGACTCGAACCTAGGAACAACTCCCCCCTAAACTCCAGAAAGAGCCTAGGTGGCCAACTGCACTAAAGCAGTTGGTTTTTTTTTTGTAAAAATGCAATAATCTTTTTTTAGCTAGATGTTTTATTCGTTTAATAGCTTATATTAAATGCTCGTATAACCCTTTTTTTCTCCCTTTCTTATTATGAAAGAATAAGATTTTGTAGTGTTTGGATTGTTTTATTGGCTTTCTGGCTTATTTTAATGCCATATAATCATTTTTTATGTTTTATTCGTAAAGGCATTAAGCTTTTTGAGTGTTTGGATCAGTATTAGCTTATTTTAATGCTATGAGCACTGTTTTATGTTTTCGTTTGTTTAAAAGCAATAAACTTTTCAGGGATTGGTTTGTTTTATCGACTTATTAGCTTATGAGATGCTCAAAGCCTCGAAGAACACCTTTTTCCTATCTTAATCATAACAGAAATCTTTTTGAGTTGTTGGATCGTAGTATTGGACAAATGCTTATTTCCAGTCATTACTAGCTTATTTCAATGCATATGAACACCTTTTCGTGTTTTTATTTGCTAACTATAAAAGCAATAAGCTTTTTGAGTGGTATGTAATTTAATTTGGACAAATGGTGTTGCAATTATAAACTAACTTCTAAATATTGTTATGAACATGCATAGATGGAGCAGATTTCCAATGGTTCAATATGTGATCGATTCTCTCCCTTATCTACTAGATACCTATGGCTGGTTGCCCAGAACCTAGAGGACAAAGAGCACGACACTCACGAATAATTTTTCTATAACATACACCACGAGTTACCTCATTATCGATGTCGAATCCCTGAGTTACTTGGGAAACATATCCGAGGGTGTTTCCATGATTGGGTGATACTTTCTAACCATCCAAACAACAATAAATGGTCTATTTGGAACCAACTAACATCTAAGATCATAAGACTCCCCACCTTGATTTTGAAAGATGAAGAGTATCAATCTATTAGTGAGTGCTGTTTGTCAGCCCTCCTAATTATCCGAGTTCAATTCTTTTGCTAACAAGAACGAATAAATCTACCTTCTTATTTTGTCGGGTACATATGAAAAGAAAAAAAGAAGTTTAGATGGACTGAAATGTCATATGCCCACCAGCTTAGTAGACTAACTTCCGATGGTAAATTAGTACATAGTCTAACTTGTTGCAGCGGTAAAGTATATGCCTTAAGTACAGATGGTTCTCTTGTTCATATAGTCATACATGTTGACATTGCTATCAAGTATAATGAACTTGTGATAAAACTAATACTATTCGGGGTTTGCCCTATTCCTTCATCTGATTGTGGTGATGTAAACATGATTCAGTGCAAGGTTGTAAATATCGCTCAGCGGTACCTAGGCGGTCGACCACCTTTAAGCGATAAACTGGTCTTGGCGGCGATATATCAGTTTCTAGGCGGAGACCCTAAATTATAAAGAAATTTATTAAAAAAAAATATTAGCAATATCTTAACAAAATAAGTGAATAACCACAATATATATATTTTTTTAATATTTTGAATATTTATTTGATATAAAATCTGCAAAATATATATATTTAATAATTTTCTTAATACTTTTATTATTTTTAACTATATATCTTATGTGTTAATACAAATAATGTCTAAAAACGTTATTTATATTTTTTGACTCTCGATGTTTTGAAGATAACAAAATGTAAAAATGTTTACGATAAAAATAAACGTTTACAAATTATTAATCATAAATTTTCATTTCAAATGTAAATCACTTAATGTATGTATAAACAAATCATTAAACATTATTAGTGATCAAGAAAATAATTTTTCTTAACCATCACATTTTTATAAAAGTAGTTTTACAAAAATAAAGATATACAAAATACTTTTTAATTAAAAGAAGAGTTTTATTTAATACATAAATTTGAAATTCAAATTAACCTTCCCCACAAAAGGATAAAAATTGAAGCGTCAGTCTAGGGGTGACCCCTAAGTCGCTAGGCGGCCAGATATATCCGGTACCGTTGAGACCGCCACTAACTAACCGTTGGGGATTCCTGGCTATAAATACTGCACTATTCTAAAAACCTTCTTTCTCTCACTAAATCTCTTGATCACTAACATTGTTTGATCTTGTTTCAAGTGATCTAATCTCTTCTTCTTATCTCTCATCCCCTCTATATCAAGTGCAAGAGAAGAACATTTGTATTCGCCAAGAAACGAATTGTTGTAGTTTAGTGACTTCTCATTCTTTCTTTTAAGAACCAAATCTCTATCTTGATTATCTTGTGTGGTTGTGTAAATCGGATAGTGTATAAATTCGATAGTGTAGATCTTGTAATTGTGTATTACTTGTGAAGTGGTAGATTGGTTCTAGCTAAGATTAGGACTCGACATTTAGCTTAGTGTCGAAAAATAACGTAAACGACGTGTAAACAGTTTTCTACGCCTAAAGGGAGCTTGCTGACATAGTGAAATCTCGAGTAGGATACTCGGGGAGTGGAGTGGGGCGAAGAGGAGCTTCGTAGCCGAACCACTATAAATCTTGGCGTCTTGATTTGATTGTTCTTTCTCTCATCTCTTTATATTGTCGTGATTATTTCTTATTGTTGGTTTAGTTAAAACTAGTAGATTCATACATTGTTGGTTGGTTGAACATATACTCGGATCTAACAAATTTTAGAAGTAAAATTTTAAAACAATAATTAACCTGTAAACTATTCAACCCCCCTTCTAGTTTTCACAATTGGTATGAGATACCGAGGTCACTTAAGATTTTTAAAATATAATGTATTTTAAAGCTTGGATCGATCTATGGATTCCGACAAATATCTAGAAGGGCAATCCATGCAAAGACCATCACTTTTTGAAAGTGATAGTTTTATCTATTGGAAAAATAGATTTGAGACATATGTTAAATCAAAAGATCTTGATCTTTGGCATGTTATTACTAACGATGATTTTCAACCTATTCAACAAAATCCGAAAACCAAATTAGATGAGGTTATCCCTTTTGAAAAACAAAGTGATGATCTTAAAAAGAGGCTTGCGAAAAATAACGAAGCCAAAATGGTTATTTACAATGCTTTGCCAAGAAAAGAATATGAAAGAATTTTCATGTGTAATACGGCAAAAGAAATTTGGAAAACTTTGTTAATCACCCATCAAGGTAATAACCAAGTCAAAGATAACAAGATCGACCTTTTGGTACAACAATATGAACAATTCGTCATTTCTGAAGACGAATCTATAGATAGTGCTTTTGCTAGATTTAATACTATTATTACTAGTCTAAAAGCTCTTGATGAAGGTTATTCTAGCAAGAATTATGTTAGGAAGTTTCTTAGGGCTCTACATCCTAAATGGAGAGCAAAGGTCATGGCGATTGAAGAGTCGAAAGACTTAACATCACTATCACTTGATGAACTCATCGGGAATCTCAAAGTTCATGAGATGATCATCAAGAAAGATTCTGAAATAGTCAAAGCTAAGGGAGAAAGAAAATCTCTTGCTTTAAAGGCTAAGAAAGAATCTAGTGATGAGGAGTGTTTGACTTTCAAAAGTAAAGACAAAGAATACGCCATGGCAGTTAGAGACTTTAAGAAGTTCTTCAAGAGAAGAGGTAGATTCGTGAGACAACCTCGGAACAAAAAAAGACGTTCCAAAGAAGCCGGGATGACAAGAACAGCAAAAGTGATAGAAAATGTTTTAGATGCGGTAATCCAAATCATCTTATTGAAGAATGTCCAAAACCACCGAAAGACAAGAACCAAAGAGCATTCGTCGGAGGTTCTTGGAGTGATAGCGGTGAATAAGATGATAAGAAGGCCAAAGACAAGATGTGTCTCGTAGCTCAAAAATCAAATGAGGTATGTTCCGATTCCTCTTACTTTAGTAATAAGAACTCATCAATAGATGATTTAGCTCTGGATAATGAATATGACAAACTATGCAAAATGAGTCTAAAAATAATCACAAAGAACAAAAGATTAAAAGCCGTTAGAAATAGCTTAGAAAATAAGCTTAGTAAACTAAAAGAAAAACTGTCTACATTTGAGAAAAACAAGGGAGTTGATCTCGAATGTATAAAACGTCAATTACTTAGAATTGAAAATGAAAAACTTAAAGAGGAAGCTATTAAACTAACAAAATTTAAAAAGAGTACACATTGCTTAAATAAAATGTTGAGTAATCAAAAACCATTCGGAGATAAATTAGGTTTGGGATTCAATTCACTTGAAGCATCAACTAGTGGAACTAAGAAAATAAAATTTGTGAAATCTCAAAAAGAAACGTCCCCTGGTGGAGGTCCCTTGAATAAGGGTGGCCCCCATATATCAGAGGCGGCCCCCAAAGCAATTATGGGACCGTCGGTCTGCTCAGTAGGTTCTGAGAAATCTGTTTCTTTTTTCAAAAATCCATTTTGGGTCCTAGACCAAAACATATAATGGTAAACAAAGTTAAAGTTCCAGTTGCTAGTGATAATGAAGTTAAACGATTTTACAAGCCATCGTTAAAACCCAGAGTTGGATTTTCAAAACCAAACTTTAGATCAAAAACTCCACCACCTAGAAGAGTCAGTAATAACTATCCTCATCCTAAGACACTGCAACCAAAAAGGAACGTTGGTCGACAAAACCATCCTCATGGTTTTCCCGTAACTTGGAATAATTTTCAACGTCAAAGTTACATGCCATAGGAAATGTGTCTTCCATTTCCACATCCCAACTAATTGCATCAAATGCAAGGGATGTTTAGCACTAACTATTTTAGACCCATGAGATATTGGGGACCACATGTTTGAGTTATTGTCTTATATAAATAGATATGCCTTGGAGTCGACTTGGAACCCGATGAGTGGATAAAGGATAGCAGATGCTCTAAACACATGACGGGTAACGAAAGCTCTTCTCAAGCTACAAGGCATACAACGAAGGTAATGTTATTTTTGGTAGCAATCTTCGCGGTAACATCATTGGCAAAGGTACGATTTCGAATGACTATCTCAAAATAGATAATGTAGAACATGTAGATAACTTAAGATTTAACTTGCTAAGTGTAGGACAAATATGTGATAATAAGTGTAGAGTAACTTTTTCTGAACATGATAGTGAAATTACTAAAGATGGTAAGGTTATAGGTAGAAGTATTAGGAAGAAAGGCTTATATGTGATAAAATTAGGAAATAAACCAGAAGACAAAATTTATCTTATAACGATTGATGAAAACTCCACGTTGTGGCATAGGAGATTAGGTCACGCTAATATGCGTCTCATTCAATCGTTAGCATCTAAGGAATTAGTTAGAAACTTACCTATGCTTAAGTTTGATCAACACTTCTATGATGCTTGCAAAATTGGAAAACAAGCTCACGCTAGTCACAAAGCTAAGAATATAGTCTCAACGACTAGATGCTTAGAACTCCTTCATATAGATCTCTTCGGTCCATCCACCGTACGGAGTTACGGAGGAAACCGCTACACCTTAGTCATAGTAGGTGACTACTCTAGGTATACTTGGACTAGATTCCTTAAAGATAAAATTGAAGCCTTCGATCAATTTGAAATATTTAGTAAGAAAATTCAAAACCAATTAGGATGTACAATAGTGTCAATAAGAACCGACCATGGTAGAGAATTTGATAATGAAGTGCAATTTGGAGAGTTTTGTAATGCCAATGGTATTACACATAACTTCTCGGCTCCGCGCACTCCACAATCAAATGGCGTGGTAGAAAGGAAAAATAGGACACTACAGGAAATGAGTAGAACAATGTTGAATGAATAATCGTTACCTCAAAAGTTTTGGTGTAACGCTGTAGATACTTCAACATACATCCTCAATCGAATCCTAATTAGAGCCATCATAGGAAAAACACCTTACGAACTCTTGAGAGGTAGGAAACCTACTCTTGATTATTTTAAACACTAAAGACTACCTCACTAAGTTTGACCCAAAGTCATACGAAGGTATCTTTTTAGGTTACTCCCAAAATAGTAAAGCATACATTATCCTAAAGAAACACACTAGGAAAATTGAAGAATCACTCAACATGGCATTCGATGAAACTCCTCCACCCTCTAAGACATCACCCTTGGTGGATTATGACTTAAATGAAGAAGAAGAAATTAAGGTTGTCGAAAAGAAAATCTTAGAAAATGACATTGAGGATGAAACATTAGAGATTGACAAAGTAGTCAATATTAAGGAATCTATGAACCATCCATTAGAAAATGTCATAGGAAACCTTAACCAAAGAACTCTTAGGTCACAAACCCAAAACCAAAGTAACTTCTTTTGTTTTATATCAACTATAGAACCTAAGAATGTGAATGAAACTTTGACGGATGAAAGTTGGATAATCGCCATGCAAGAAGAATTAAATCAATTCATTGCTAACGATGTTTGGGAATTAGTTCCACAACCTAGGAATATGACAATCATAGGAACTAAGTGGGTGTTTAGAAATAAGTTAGACGAGAACGGTATTGTTTCTTGAAATAAGGCCAGGTTAGTTGCTCAAGGCTATCATCAACAAGAGGGCATCAATTATGATGAAACTTATGCCCCAGTTGCTAGACTTGAGTCTATTAGAATACTATTAGCTTATGCTTGTGCGTTAGATTTTAAGCTATTCTAAATGGATGTAAAATGTGCATTCCTAAACGGTTTCATCAATGAGGAGATATACGTGGCACAACCTCTAGGATTCATTGACTTTGAAAAACCAGATCAAGTTTATAAGCTTAAGAAAGCTTTATACGGTCTTAAACAAGCACCCAAAACTTGGTATGATAGATTAAAAGCTTTTCTTATTAAACATGAGTACAAAATGGGAATGGTAGATAACACACTTTTAACCAAGGAGAAAAGTTCAAACCTCATCATTGTTCAAATATATGCCGACGACATTATATACGGTTTGACTTGTCAAGACATGTGTGATGAATTTGCCAAAATCATGCATGACGAGTTTGAGATGAGCATGATGGGTGAACTCAACTTCTTCCTTGGATTACAAATAAAACAAATGGAAGATGATATCTTCTTTAATCAATCTAAGTATATTAAAGAAATGCTTAAGAAATTTGGCTTAGAAGATTCTAAACCAATGAAAACCCCCATGTCATCTGATACTAAACTCACGAAACACAAAGAGTATGATTTGGTAGATAGTACCAAGTATCGAGGCATGATAGGTAGTTTATTATACCTAACATCAAGTAGGCCCGATATCATGTTTAGTGTCTGCCTTTGTGCCCGCTTCCAAGAGGCTCCCAAAACCTCTCACCTTGAAGCGGTTAATCGTATCTTCCGATACATTAAAGGCACTACGCACATAGGATTATGGTATCCTAAGGGGACCGATATAGAAACCGTAGTATATGCCGACTCTGATCATGCGAGAGATTATGTGGATTGAAAGAGCACTAGCGGTATTTGTACGTTCGTGGGATGTTGTTTAACATCTTGGTTCTCGAAGAAACAAACCGCTCTTGCTATATCCACTACCGAAGCCGAATACGTAAGCGTCGGAAAGGCATGTCAACAAGCACTATGGATGAAACAAGCTCTCATCGATTACGGCATGTGCAACAACAAGGGCACGATTGACCTTAGCAAAAATCCGGTGCAACATTCTCGTACCAAACACATCGAAATTCATCACCACTTTCTCCGTGATAATGTCCAAAAAGGACATGTCTCAATCGAAAAAGTACCGTCCGTTGACAACATTGCCGACTCTCAATCAAAAAAGTGCCATCCGTCGACAATATTGCCGACATTCTTACTAAACCCCTTAAAACGAGATAATCGTTAACTATCCTACTCTAGGTTTAGGAATTGGATAGAACACATTCCATAAATCCATCTTCCTTTTCTTCTGTCTCAGATTCTAGTATCGAGTTCCACTTCCGAGTCGAGTGCAACATTAAATCCAACTTCCGAAGTACTATTGTTAGGAACATAATAAGTGATGAATATGTGGATTAATAATAGATAGTCCATTAAGTCATTATATTATAGAAAAAAGTAGTTTGAAATAATAGAAATATTCTTCTGCAAAGTAAAGAAATAGCATAATTGCCAAAGAATAGGGACTAGAAGTAAAAAATAAAGGAAGGGAAGCCTTCTTCCTTCTCCTATAAATACCCATTCTAATCATCATTAGAAGGTGATGCCTTGTAATAAACATTTTCCCTTTCCCTCCATTTTAATAACATTTGAATTTTGAATACTTGCTCTCCTCTACTATTCTCTCTAAGCTTTCATGAACAATATGTATGATTCAAGAATAAACCAGACCCTAACAATCACGTGTTCCAAATTGCAAACTTGCTAGGATTTACAAGGAGATGCGTTATTGCACTATGATGCTGAGATGGAGCTCATGAATCTGATTCTTCTTTCTATTCCAAATGACATTTATAATTCTATGGATGCTTGCACTTCGGCCAAGGACATGTGGAAAAGAGTTAAACGTCTTATGATGGGAACTATACAAAACAAAGTTGATAAAGAAACTCGTTCTACAAATGAATTAGATCAGTATGTTGCAGAACCAGTGAAGCCTTGTTCAGATTACAAACGATATGCTCAGTTAATGAACGATTTTGGAAAGAAATGACATGCATTTTCCAATTGTTACAATTAACACAAAGTTTCTGAATAGCTTGCAACCGGAATGGTTGAAATATGTTACCCAAGTTCGTCTTAGCTAAACGTTTTACTGGATAACTTTTTGATGAATCTTTTTTTTTATGATTACCTTCAGATCAATTTCAAGAAACTAGTTAATGTCTCAAGAGCAAAGAAGTTAGAAAAATCTCATATCCTTGGCTCATCGTTATCACATACGGTTCATCTACCAGAAACACAACAACTTAACATGAGAAAACATTCCTACGATCTGTGGTTGATTATGAAGATGATAAATCATAGGATGATGTTCACAACTAATTTTGAAGATCCTCTAGCATCTGTATATGTTTATTTACTGAGCTCAGAGCCAAACTTAAAATTTTTCAAACTGCCAACAAAATAAACATCTACGCACTTCCATACCAATACCAAAACCAAGCAATCAAACAAGTACAATGTGAATATTCAACAAGCAGGAACTCTGGTACTGACTGGAAGAAAAATAGACGACTTATGTTCAGAGGAATATCGTAAAGAGGGATCAATGCTTCCAAATATTAGACCAAATGAAATGTATCAAAGAATCTTCGAACTCATCTTCAGGAAACACTTCAACAGATCAATTGCTACACCTGCATATGAAAAAGGACATTAAGCTAGGAAAATTATCCAAAGCCGAGAGTACGAGGCCTCTAACAACATCAATGGAACAAATGTAGCTTGGCAAAACAAGAATTAAGCTGAGTAACTTACCGATGACAGAATGAATTTTCTCTTTAGCAGATGCTTCAAGGATGGAAGAAATTGAAGAACTCAGTGCAAACATATGCTTAATGGCCAGAATTCAACCAGCTGATAATACTTCTGATGCTGGTTGATCGAGCCGATTCCACACCGACGTAAATATATATAAATATAACAAATATAAAAATAAATAAAGAAGAGTAAAAAAACCAACAATCAAATGATACCGAAGAAGTAGAATAGAGCTTTCCCCTGTCGTAAAACCCCAACGTGAGGCTGTGAATGGTAATCGATACATCGAGGAGATAAGAGTTTGAAGGAAGGAAGTGATTTGGGAAATTGAAAAAGTCAAATTGAGATAATAACGGACAATAACGTTTAAGAATAAACCCTAAAATTACGAAATTAAACTAGAAAACAATGCCCGAATCCCGTACAAAAGAAGTGGGAAAACCTAAAATCTTTAAAAATAAGGCCTATGAAGAAATTTTCCGCTTCTAAACTACCTCTAAGGATCAAATAACGAAGAATGAAAAAGACAATACCGAAAACGAGTTCGTTTGACCCAAAAACGAGTCAAAACAAAACCCGTCCCGACGCCTTTCTATAAAAACGAATGAAGAAGTATATAAAAATGACCCAACTAAAAATTTTATATTTTTCCTACAAACAATATGATAAAAGAAAATTTTCTAAAAAAGCAAAATATTTTTTTGATAATTTTTGTATTTTTTATGAATTAAATAAACTTTTAACAAAATTAAATTATAAAAAATACTAAAAAATTACTAAAATTCTGAGAAAAATTATACAAAATACTAAGACTCTAAAGGGTCCTACGAAAAAAAAGAGACACAAATAAGCTCGACAAATAAGCCCTAAAATAAGCTTATTAGCTAATAGGCTTATAAGACTCAAAATGTACATATGTGGACATTTGCCCTTTGATTCATTAAAACGCAACAAGACCCAAGGGCCAGTTGTTAAGTATGCTTGAAAGGGAGGGGATGTATCGAGGGGTCCCGGGTTCGAGTCTTGCTCACCCGGGTCCCTTGTCTTCCCTTCTCTTTTTTTTTTTGCAAAACTCTAGGGTAGAAACTGTAAAGAACTAAACTTAAGGGTAGGCGGGCAAACTATAGAAAATTTACACTACAAGGCTAAACGGGTAACCCTACACTATGAGAAAAGTACGAATTAGACCCTACGAATCTAGCTTATTTTTAGCTTATTAAAAAGTGCTTTTCAGCAAAAACTTAAAACTACAAACTTAAAGAACAGCTTATACTCTACAACATTAATAAAGGCAACTTGAACTTTTGACAACAGAATAAGCTAGAAAATAAGCTCTCTAGATTCTGTCACAGAAACTAAGGGTTTAAAGAGCTTTTTGGATTTTGGCTCATTCCCAGCTTATTTGTGGATGAAAATAAAAAACAAAAGATGCTTTATGAAGCCCAAGATGTGTGCAAGAGATATCTAAGCAAAAATTAACTAAGCTTTAATAAAAATAACAAGAAAATTGAGCTGAAAACATGCTAGTTTAGCTTAAAACTGAAATAAGCTTTCTCTAATAAGCTAAACAGCTTACTACTGAACCTCAAAAGCTGAAATTTTGGATATAAGCTAAGCTTTAGATTTAAAACTTACCTAGATAAAAGGTTTTTCAATTTTACAACTAAAAATGAAAATTCAAACTAGAAAATAAACTAGAAATCTACATGCTGCTGTACCACTTTTGCAGGTTAAAATAAGCTAGTCTAGGAGCTTAACTTTGAAACTAAAGAGCTTTTCTAGATTAAGCTAATGGAGTACTATTAACAGGCTTAATTTCAAACTCTACTACTAACTACTTAAGCTAAAAAAAATGGCTAGAAAAGTGATGAGCTACAACAGTTTTAACTGAGTTAAAACTGTTGTATGCTGATGCAATTGGCAAGGTGCTTGTTTGCAGGTTTAGTCTCAAGAGCAAGAACTCATAATCCACTTCATTAGATACATTTTAGTGACACAAAGCTTATTTTGAACTCTAAAATGTTTTTAACAAAACTCATCACTAAAACCACATTGAGCTAAAGCTGCCCTGGTGCAAATGAAGACTTTTTACAATTTAAACTTTGTAAAACTAAACTTTAACTTCTAAAACTTGTTTTAACCTTGAAATTAAGAACTAATACATCTATGTAAAAAGATTTGACAGTATTTCTTTGACTTTAAGAGTCAAAGAAAGCTTAAACCAAACACTACCTTATTAAAACTGTCAAAACAAATCAACATTCAAATTCTTATTTAAAAGCTTAAGCTGACAAAACCTTATATCCACTCTTCTTAATTCTAACCTATTTAAGCTATTCAAGCTATAAAATCTATAGCTTATTAAGAAAATTAAGCTACTTACTCTACTAGGCCTATACTACTACTTATAACAGAATTGAAAGACAAAATGATTTTGCACAAAATTCATTTAATGAAAACTCTAAACAGCTTAATAACAGTCCTAAACAATTGTAATTAAAGAGAATTAACCAAATTTGAAAAGCAATAAGCAAATGTGAAAACTCAAATTATGCTAAAATGAAACTTGGGAAATATAACCTGAAAGTTTTGTAATCTCAGACCTAAGCCACTCTATCTGAGTGAGTGGCTTATATAGCTTGAACCTAAGTGGCTCCCTAGCCCCTAACCCTGAGCTTATAGCTCAATAAGCTCTTGACAGCTTATAACTCCTTGTTGCTTCAAAGTCAACTCAAAAACACTCAAATGATCATGATTTTGATTAAAATTGATAAGCTTGAGTAAATGAAGGTCTAAAAACAGGTTTTAAACTAATTTTGAGCTTATAAACAAGAATAAGCTCAAATGAGCTCTAATAGCTTATTAGAGCTTATTGAAATGAAAACAGCTTAAACTTGAAAAGTAACACAATGGAAACTTAAACACTGAATCGTATTACTCAAAACAATGAAGTACAAGCTGAAAGATAAATGGTACAAGTGCTTAAAGCTGAGTTTAAAAAGCTTAAAAGAAAATTTGCTTAAAATTACGAAAAATTACAAACTAAAAATATAAAACTTGCTAACTACTTTTTTCTCTTCTAAACCTTCTTCTTCTTTTATAACTGAGGCTTGTGTTTGTTGTGTGAGAGGGGGAAAACAAACAATCTTGGCCCTTCAATTTCTTCAAAAAGCATTCTTGGTCGTCGATATGAGCCTAGGGGGATGTGAGATTGCCAAATGGGACTAGGGTTTAAGTGGAGGAGGGGGGGAGAGTTTGTTCATGGGGTTTTTGAGGTTACAGGGTAAAAGGTTGAAGGCAAACCCGTGAGTGGGTTTTGAGTCTCAAAAGGGCGGGAAAATTGGTTTGGGGAGACACAGAGTGTGTGTTTGAGAGTTTGGCAAAAATGGTCCCTCTAAGTTATGGGTGTTATTGCACCCACCGTCCTTGTTGTTATATAACTTTTGGGGACTTGGCAAAACAAGTCCCCAAGAGTTATTGAACTCTTTGCAAGGTTCGTCCTTGGTGTATACAAGTTTGGGGTGTTGGCAGAACTGCCCCCCCCCTGTCATTGAGTTTTTTGCACTATTCAAACTTTGCCAAATTGGCAGCTTGGGCCCTTGTCTTTCATTTTCTCTTTTCTTCATTAAATATAAGTTTTAGGGATTGGCAATTTAAGCCCTTAAACTTATATTTCTTCATATGTTGACTTTTGGATTTGTCGGGATTGACTTGGGTTGACTTTGGCTTGGTCTTTTCCTTGCTTTTCCATTCCGGGTCCGGTTTTGTCGTTTTGGCTTTGTTTTTCGTCCTTTTCTTAGTTATCCGTTCCTGCACAACACGATTAGCAAAACAAGCATATATTTGGCATTTTAAGTCCGTTTTTGGATATTTTAGCTCGTTTTTAAAGGTAAAAGGTATGTGTATTTAAGCACATACCATAATACAATAATTCGGTTAGTTTCATTTTAAAGACTCATGTTCCTACTTCCCGACGATCATGAGCTTTCTGTCCAGGGAAATAAGCCAGCATTTCACCGATCTTGAGCCACTTTGGGTTAGATGTGAATGTGATGAAAAGGTCTGGGTTACCATATGTGCAACATAAGGCAATTATGTCCTGATAGTTTTGCATCATGTATCTTGGTCCACCAACAAAAGTACCGGGTAAAACTATTCTCTTCCCAAGCCTTGCCGCATTTGTGTCCCCTCTTGTAACAACATCACACACGTTGTGATACAAATCTACCCGCAACGTGTCTTGATTATTCCGTGTCCACTTTAGGCGTTGTTCTTCAACAACCGAGTATGCATCGACCAAGTACTATTGAAATAGACGACCTCCTCTTATTAAAGTAGTACCTTGGTCATTTCTTTGCTGAATAATGTAAGAATAGTACTCCTTCATTGTCACAAACCCACGATTAGTTTTTCGGGTACCTGTGTTACTGTGATAAGGTATCTTCTCATAGAAACCGTCTTCTCTATATGGAAACAATAATGGATATTGCAGTGCCATGTATGCTGGATGAAATTATGAGATTCTTTTAGGCCCATAATCCTGCTTGTTTACAATGATGTCTCTCGAAGGGATTCTGTCGCCAAAATCATTTGTAATTAGGGCTGCAACCTCAGCCACGGTAGGCTTGTTGTATTGCCTTGCATTTGTTCAGTCGGACAGCAAATGTAATTCAACGTTGACAAAAGCATGTGAATGACACCAATCCCTTGCCATCTGGAATGCCTTGGCTACTGAACTATACTGATCCAACATTTGGATCAAACTTTGTACGGTTGTGGCATCCACTCCGTCACCATTATTCTTATCAATAAAAGCACCCATGCGATTCCTAACCTCATTTTCCGTGTCAAAGAACCAAAGTTGAGCATACCTGGGATGTGTGCTTTGTTTAGGAAGGAGGGACCTAATTTTGTGATAGCTTCGCCTATTTACTCGGAATGTGTAGATCCCCCTGCCATTATTTATCGAATAATCTATTCTAGCACCAAAAGATGTGAAGTTGAACATACTATTATAGACTCTTATTTGGTCTCTAAACCAGGATGTATCAGGATCATTATAATTAAGCAAATTATGTAATGGTTGAGGAGTTGCATTAAATTTGTGCAATCTGATTTTACCCTCCTGACATCATAGAGAGAATGATGGATTTACAGCCTGCTTCGCCTTGTTAATTATCTCTTCATACCACATGCTTGCATGACAGTTGACACATTGGTATGATGGAGCACCAATGTTATGTTAGGAAACTTCAGCTCCTATAGCAGAAATAGTAACACTGGAAAGAAAATTTTGGCATACTTTAGAGTGTAGAATGGAGCTGTATAGTTCCTGATAAGTAACAGGTGCCAAGGTTGGCTTTGGTAGTCAAGCAAGCCTAATAATGAGAAATTATACCTTTTGAGGTCAATGCGGCTCGTTTTGGGGCATTTGTTGATTTACGTTTACAGGTTGATCCTGAAATTACCATGTCGAGACACACTTTTCAAAGTATGCAATAAAAAAATAAATAATGTACTATCTTTTTAAAAGCAACTAAAGTTATGCACAGTTTGATGGTGCCCACACCTGTCTTTTGCCTGGCGGCGTCGAAGAAGGAGTAATTGGATGTAGATGCTATTGCTTGTTAATGCAGAGTTGTTCTGCCTTGGTCTGGTACTGCCGAGGTGCCTAAGACCATAACATTATTTTTAAGAAACCGTATATTAAATCTGAATTCGCAAAATAGACAAATTATTTTTCTGTTTACCCGGGTTTGATGTAGCTATTTCTTTCAGTTGTAGAGCACAATAACTCTGTACTTTTCCATCTCGTCTAATAATTGTATTTGAATGTATCATCACAGAGTGTTAAAGTATGTTGGCGAGAGAGTGGTTTTCAACGAAGCTCCTTCCTAAGTTTGCAACCAAAAAGGAAATATCATTGTAAATGCATTTTTCATCAGAAGTATTGAAATATTAAGTAGATCGAGTATACCTGTATTCACAGCCTGTTACAGGATGTGATTGATAAGTAGTTCATATGAGGTTAGAAAAGTGAGGTTAGGATATTTGTAGATACATTTTGAAGAATTTCAATAGCCATGCTTTTAGGATTCCCTAATTAAAGTACCATATTAAGTGTGTTATTAAATACAGACTTTGAACAAAACACAACTGTTTGAGATATGAAGTTCATGTCAACCTTTTGTTATGGTGTCTGCGGTTTCTGCAAGATGACACGCAACTTAAATGGATTAGATCGAAGGCACTAATACCAATTGGAGAGTACCATATGAATAACAGCGGTAAGGTACCACTGCAGCTCCTTTGAAACAAATGTGAATGCCGTATATGTTAATGTTTCACGTTCTGATGCTAAATGTGCACTCGTACCTATAGCGAGACTAACCTGTTTCCTTTTTGTTGCGGTGAACTGGCCTGTTTTTCCATAATATTGTGAAATACTATAGCTAAATATAGTATCTTACCTGCGCATCTAGTCTTGTCATATGAAGTATGTGAACCTTGACGTAGTCACAAATAAGATAGCTCTTGTCAATGCGTATGTAAACTTATACTTAAGTGGTTGCATTTTTTGCGAAGATCCAAAAAATAGATCATGAATAAGGTGTTTATCCTGATTATAGTTTGCATAATTGTTCCACCCGTGTGTAGATATACCTGTTCTATTAAGGGATTATGCACTTGAATACTTCCCCAGTACAGATAGAATGGTTTGCACAATTAATACTTCACATTTAATTTTAGGACTGAACATTACTGATAAGTTAAGTGTTTTTTTAAAGTAAAAGCCTATGAATCGATCATGTATATGGGGATTGTCCTGATAAAAGTTTGTATACATGTTCCACCCCTACATAGATATACCTATTATATTATACATATTTTGATGTGCTTCCAATATCTACGAATAGGGAACTGAGTATACGTAAATTGATAATCCTGATATTTTATACACAGTTTGCTGAATGATAGGAAATCTGAACAAAATCATACGAATAATAGTAACATTTCTAACCAAAAACATTACAACCCTATCATAGGAATAATAGTAACATTGATAACCAAAAACATTACAACCATATTTTTTCGTATCTTTATAACCACTTTACTGCGTGGTTTGAGCTATGGTCTTTGAGCCTGCATAGTGTACCCCCTCAGCGTATAATTTGCTATTGTCTGTAACGTTTAAAACATTCCCGATGTCCACTTGACTGCAACATTAGTATTTGGTTACATGTGCTCTCATGTCTATAGTGTCGACGATTCAGATACATGGCCTCTCATGTCTACAGAGTGTCTTGGTACAGCAGACCCTCGGTTAATTCCTGCAAACTTTAGAAACATACACAACATCTAAGCGAATGCAACATCAACAAGTGGATTTAAGTGGGTTTTTTTGGGGATAAGTAAATGTGTGTTGGTATTTGTATGGTTAATGCCTGCAAAAGTGACCAACATAACGGAAACAATACAAACAGTGTAAAAAACCATGAAACTTGTAATGTCTAAGGTATAAAACGCCAAGAGTCCAACAACATTTCCATCCACACTGTTTTTTATTATGCCTAACTACATTATCCTGGAGTACTCAGAAGACCATGTCCAAGAGCTCAGCTATCATCCGGGAGGGATCCATAGCTTGTTTCTTTAACCCGACGCAGAGTCATTCACAACACATCTAAAAGAATAAGATAAGCAATGCATTGTGTTAGCCTTTGATGTGGACTGCAGTTACCGCAGGAGTGTGTAATGTTACCATACCTTTTGTTCTTTCTTGTGTCCGGACGACTGCCATCCACCTCTGATCCTGTCTGTGTGTCGGCAACAAATGAAGCCTCCGCATCAAAGTCTTCAAGGTCCAGCCTAAAATCATAACAACAATAAATGGACGTCATGAATTGCTACATAAGTAATACGATAGAAGTGTTTTTACCTTTTATGCTTCTTGTCCTCAACAAGCTTGGAGGGAGTGGCCACTGATGGGTGCCTTAACAACCGCTTGAATTCAGGAGTCTCAGAGATAGGGTGTGCATCCGCCGCGCTTGATCCCCCGCTCTCGCCCATCCCTTTAGCAGTAACAATCCTCCAGCAAGTGAAGCTTTTATACGTGTTGTGCTCATAGTAAGTGTGACTTCTGAACTCTAATGTGTGGATGGTGCCCATAATATTTGCCAAAGCATGCGGCAAAGGTGAGTGCTCATCGCCATCCTGCATACCACAGTCAGCTATAGATCTTTTGAAAAGATGGTTGAAAGCTATGAAAGTACCTCGTCGTCAAATTCCACTATTAAACCAGCTGTGCATTTCACCATGCTTGTCGCTGTTTCATTAAACATCACCACACCTACCTCTCCAGTATCATCTGAAACTTCAAGTTCAAGCCTGTACCTGCAAGTGAGACATGTGCCATGAAAGGTAACTTGTACGACCGTATTCAATTTAACGTAAATATTGTATCAAATGATACAACATTACCTTAATACAGGGTACTCCACATGTTTGTTACAGGATTCACAATAAAAGTGCCCACTTGAACAAGTAACACTTTTCCTGCATTTTTCACCACCACATGATGGAAAATTCCAGCCGTTCTTGGTATCACATTATCTATCTTGACGGTACAATAGAAGGTTGTAGACTGGAAAAGTAATGACGTATAGTCCAACCTCGGGTCATGAACCCGACCTACGAATAGTACTTATACCCAGGCCCATGACGAATGGGCTATAGCGACATCAATACGGGTTTCCAAGGCCCAAATGGTAATGCCTATGGGGAAGCCCATGACATATGGGCTATCACGATGAGGATTTAGGCCCATGAGGCCCAACTAGCGTACACGCACGCAGGTATCTAGAACACCCGTTATGAACGAGTCATAATCATGAGGTGGGCCCACTAGTTACTAAATAACGGCGGTTACTAAATAACGGTGAGGCCTCTCGGATACTAACCTAATTAATGGGACAAAGCCCATTAGGGTTTGGTGAGTATATAGAGAGCACCTCGGCTCTCATCTAAGGTACGCCCTCATAACCCTAACTTTCTACTAAAACCTAAACCGATTACTTACTCTCACGCCGGAGGATAATCGTGGGAGACAATCCCACGGTAAGCCTAACGGTGCTTTGTTTTCTTAGTGCGCAGGTCTCATACATCAAGACTTAATTGATACAGGAACCGGAGCCTAACGGATCCGTATTACACCTAATTCGGACCTGATCAAGGATCATCCATCTTTTGTATCAACAGATTGGCGCCATCCGTGGGACCCAACACTAAGAACACTGCCAAAATCTAGAATGACAAAGCAAGGAAACTTTACCCAGCGGACTCCGCAGGCGAAGAAGCAGAGCCACCAAGCCTCTAGACAGATCTCTAAGCAGGCCTCTGGAAGCGCCAATGCGCCACATGATCTGGTCTTCACAGCGATGGGATCACCCCTGGGGACAACCTAGACAATCACAAGTACAGAAGGTCTACAGCGTGCTACCTTCACCACCCCTCCCCAAACGGTGCCAGGGACGAATACCACCGAGCCGCCACCCCCACCCCTTCGAAACAAGGGTCCCGAGTTAGGGACTGACAACCTCACACTGGAAGGGGTCGCGACTGAACTGGCGCCGAGTGATTTCGTATCTCAAAACTACGAGACTTTGGTCGCCCTCATGCAAGAGGAAACAAAAAAGAGATCAAGCCAGAGCCTACAGGCCCGACTTAACTTCGGTCCGGAGGACGAAGTATCTCCACCGCGCCACCAAAAGGAAAGGCGCGGAAAGGATAACCGTCGACCTCCAGTATTCGGTAGAATCGGAAAGAAAGTTTCGGGTACTCAAACGGCTAACTTGCAGAACTTGGACACTCATGAAAACAATGACTGGCGCATCAGCGTCCGTGATAGGCTGGGCAGTCGCGATGTCCACAGCAGGCTTGGACAAAGGCGCTCCCCGAGTGAAAGTCCTCCAAGTTCGGACTCCGAGGACAGTCGGCGCAAGCGCCGCAGAAGAGTAAGCTCGTCCTCAGAAGACTCCTCGGACAACGAGGACGCAGAAACGGGACACTGGAAATCCAAGAACAAATATCGTGAAGACGAAGACGAAGATATGTCCCGTCCATGGCGTCGCCAAAAGGTCGACGCATTTACGCGGCGCATTAGCGATTTCTCGGAGGATAAGAAAAGGCGCATGCCTGCTAACGTAAAAACTTATGATGGGACAGGTGATCCTGACGACCATCTAAAAATCTTCGAATCGGCGGCCACTATTGAAAACTGGCCACAACCCGTGTGGTGCCACATGTTCAATTCCACGTTAGTAGGAAACGCGCGGAACTGGTTCAGCAAACTACCACGCAGAAGCATTGATGGGTTTGAAGAGTTGCGAAGGGCATTCCACTTAAATTTTACTCAAAGGAAGAAGTGTGCCAAGAACCCGGTCGAGCTTGCCAGGATGAAACAGCGCCAAGGGGAGTCTACAAGCACCTACGTAGAGCGCTATAAGGATGAATGCATACACGTCAAGGCATGCCCCGAAATTCTCAAAATCTCAGGGTTTCTAAATGGAATAAATAACCCAGAACTTATCAAAAGGTTGAATGATAGGGTTCCCCAAACCTTTGATGAGTTGATGAAACGCACAAGGTCCTTCATTCAAGGAGAAGCCGCCGCCGCGGACAGCAGAAAAGGCTACTCAAACAACAGGTCACAAGAACAGTCCAGGAGACAATCCAATGACCAGAGTAGCAGTCGCAACAACAACTACCGCGGTCAGAGGGGCGGGCGGGAGAACGACAAGTACACCCCACTGACAATGACCCAAAAAGAGATACTCGCAACAGAAGGTTCAAACTTCCCAAAACCACCACCAATGCGCACTCCAGAGGAGCAACGCGTGGGGAACGGATACTGTGAGTATCATAGGCAGAAGGGCCACACTACCAATGAGTGCGTCCAACTGCGCCAGCTAATTGACAAATTGGTTAAGGAAGGCAGATTGGATCACCTGGTAAAGAACATCAAGGAAGGGAACAGAATAAACTAAGAGCGGAGAGCAAGAAAGACGCACCTAGAGACAATGCTACTGACACCATCATTATATGGTGCAGTCATGGCAGCGAAAAACCTAAGCAAAAAAGAGCAGCCAAAAATTTTTCACACATGGAAAGTGGCATCTCTTTCCCCTTTAACTGCGGACAACGCAGTAGTGGAGCCACTTAACAATCGAATAAATGCAGGCGGGTTACGACACCACCCGCATGTTACATTGATGGAGGAGCAATCTGCAGACATACTGACAAACATTGCTTCCAAGTACTGAGCGCCCTGAAGTAACAAAGTCAGTTAAACCCCGGCCACGACGTCGTTGACTGTGGCTTTCAACGGTGAGAAAAGATATGGCCATGGGCCGAAATACGGATTACCACCGTTTGGTTGGCAATTAAGAGCACTTCCACAAACAGCCTGTGATTGAATTATTAATGGTACAGAACACCTACGCCATAACAATGGCATTATTAGAAGACCAGGGTATATCAGCGAATACGCGCGGTCCCATCCACGGCCCACGGGATGCTAAAATTCCCCGTCGACGGCGGAATTGTCACCATCTACAACACCGCCGCACCGCCCTAAGAATGCAACACAGTCACATGTGACGTGACGCAGACTCAGATGATAGCACTCAACCAAAGTGACAAACTTGAAGTCCAAGATTCATCCCGATTACCCTGAAGCAAGAAGTGATCGAATCGGGGGGTCGCTGTCTGATACGGGTAGGGCGGCCTGTTTGGCGCACTCTTTGCAAAGAAACCTCGATATCTTGCATGGGAACCAAAACCAAAAACATGGGAACCCTGGGGTGTGCCACGATCGATCACCAGAACACAAGTTGAAAATCCCGACAAAGGATACTTCCCATAAGGCAGAAAAAACGCGGTAAGCTCCGAGCGCGCTAAGGCCATTCTGGAGGAGTACAGAAAACTTTTGGAGGCCGGTAACCGTGCGAGAAGTCTATTGCCATGACTGGCTCTCCAACCCAGTTATGTCAAAAGAGCGATGGTAAGCTGGCGGATGTGCGAGGAACTTCGACTAACCTTAACAAAGCAAATGTCCACATGACTGCAATCCACTACCGTAGATAGATTGGAAAGTGGAGTCCATTATGCGGATAAACACCCCTTGAAGTCTTCTTGATGCATACAAGGGGTATCCACCAAATACCAAATGGCCAAAGGAAGAAGAAAAGACATGTGGTGTGTGTCTTCACGACAAGTCAAGGTTTCTATTGAGCTAATAACAAAGATCCTTTTGGCTAAAGGAATGCGGGTGCCACCTACCAGCGCGCGAGGGTAGATTAACGCTGTGAGAGCTAGGGGCAAGTGGGCCGCAACCTGGAAGAGCGAGAAGTCGATGGCGCGCGAAGGCGTTCATAAAGAGCCACACCGAAGACGAGTTGGTGCGCGACATTGTAGAAACTTTCAGGGCACTGCGAAAAATCAATATGAAGCTAATCCATAAAAAAATGCACTGGGGCTACAGAAGGCTTGTTCCTACGGATACTTGATAGAACCTGACGCATCAAGCGTGTCCAGAAAAAACAAAAGCTGTCATCCAACTTCCTTCACCGCGCACGATGAAAGAAGTCCAGTCGTTAAATGGGAAGTTAGCCGGTTTGAACAGGTTCCTATCCAAGACCAGCAGACAAGTCATCCCCCTTGTTTCAAAAACACTCGAAATGTACGAAAGAAGGGAGACTTCCGTTGGACTACGGAAGCAGAAGAAGCTTTCACGCAGCTCAAGCAGCATATAGCAGCACTTCCCACGCTAGTCGCACCCCGACCAGGGGAGGAGTTTGATTCAAGTAATTTATCCATTCTCTGTCTCTATGTGCAACTTGTGCGCGTGCTACTGACAGATAGGGACTCCGTACATACACGGCGTATAACTTCTGAAAGAAAGAGCACGTCAAGGAGAAACGGAATCAACTATAGCGTGCAGCGTGGAAAAGCTAATCCTGGCGTTGTTTATTTGCTGCCAAAAGATCTGCGGCAGATATTTGTCCAAGCGCGCGTGCGACCCCGCGTAGTGTAATCACAGATCAACCCCATCAAACAGTTAATCACTAAACCTGATTCGTCTGGGCGCGAGAGCAAAGTGGAGCGTGTTGCTAAGGGAGCATAACATCTCTTATAGACCACGCACCGCAGTGAAAGGACAGATACTGGCGGATTTTCTTGTCAAAAAACCAGAAACCGATGCTGTACTCCCCTAGAGCGAAGTAAAACTCCAAGAACCATGGATCTTATTCACGGATGGATCGTCATGCGTGGACGGGTCGGGCGCAGGCCTCATCCTCACTAACCCGGAAGGAATGGAATTCACTTACGCACTGCGCTTTGAATTCACAGCCACGAACAACGAGGCGGAGTACGAAGCCCTAATTGCGGGACTACGCATTGCAGCTCGAATGGGTAGTATCGTAACCTAGAAGCAAATGTGACTCCCATTTAGGTACCAACGCATGGTGTTGGGCGATATGTGCTAAAGAAGACAACATGATTCAATACCTCGACAAGACCAAGTCGCTAATCCAGGGCTTTGATAGATTCACCATTAGGCAAGTTCCTAGAGGTGACAACAAAAAAGCGGATGCCTTAAGTAAGATCGCATCCACAAGCTTCGCGCACCTATCAAAGCAGGTGTTGGTCGAAATCTTGAAGAACAAATCCATCCCGGAGATGGAGGGGGGTTTATAAAAAATTTCTACCGGGGTTTGGGAATAAGAAAAAAAAAGAAGGCAGGATCCCTATCGTGGATGACCCCTATCATCGAATTCATAAGCAAGGCACCTCCCTATGAACAAAAGGATGCCCGGTGAATACGCCGCACGGCGCAGAGATTCGAACTTCGAAATGTGTCCTCTATCGACGTTCGTTCCTACAACCATGGCTCCGATGTGTCGGACCTATTCAGGCAGACTATGTGCTCCGCGAGATTCATGCGTCGTTCTGCAGTAATCACTCGGACCACGATCTGTATGGCAAGAGCTTACGGTCTGGGTACTACTGGCCCACCATGCACCGCGACGCGCGCGACCAAGATAAAGAAAATGCAATGGATTGCAAGTACATAGACCTACCCGCCGCCGATCCACAACAGAGATAACACCCATCACCTCACCATGGCCATTCCACAAGTGGGGTATCGACATCGCTGGTCCCTTCCCTGTTGCAGCGGGAGGATTGAAATTCCTTATCGTAGCTATAGACTACTTTACTAAATGGATCGAGGCGAAAGCGGTCGCCACAATCACAGGAAATCAGGGCAAAACGATTTGTTTGGATTAACATTGTGTGCCGTTTTGGATTACCTGGAGAAATAGTTTCGGACAATGGGAAACAATTCTGTGATAACCCGTTCAAAGACTGGTGCACGCGATTAAGCATTACTCAACGTGAGAGTGCATCGTTTTAAACACCACACATACCAATGGTTTGGCTTGAGCGCGCAAATCGAAGTCTAGGCGAAAGAAACAAAGGCGCGCACTGGAAAGACATAAAGCAGGTGGGTAGAGAATTGTCACATGTCTTGTGGGCACATCGCACAACAATAAAGTTAGCACAGGGGACACTCCCTTCTCTCTTGTCTATGGGACGGAAGCCGTTATACCAGCCGAAATCGGAATGCCAACTATTCGTACCGCGGAGGTCAATATCGCAACCAATGACGACGAGCGACGTATAGACTTGGACATATTGGAGGAAAGGCGCGAACAAGCAGCCATACGTGAGGAAAAAGCAAAGTTAAAAATGAAGGGATACTATGACGCTAAAGTTCGAGGAGTCTCATTTAGACCAGGAGACTTCGTGTATCGTGCTAACGACGCAAGCCACGCGGAAGACACAGGAAAGCTGGGACCAAAGTGGGAAGGACCCTACGAGGTTACGGAAGCACTTGGAAAAGGAGCATACAAGCTGCGTGACATGGATGGGCGTGAGTTGCCCCGCACGTGGAATATCTGCAATCTCAAGAAATGCTATCTTTAGGGAAGTGCTCACTAGGTATATGCGTACTTATGTTTTTTTTAAGACAAATGTTTTTTATTTTTGCAAGTATTAATTCAATGCCGCGGTTTCTAGCTAACTCCGCGACACAATTCACTTTACATGCTTATTGTGAGTATCTATTTATGTATCAATATTGTTGTTACATTATTCTGTGCCTACGCGGCGTGCATGCACCTAATAACCCCACGATGGGAAAAGGATGAGTAAACCTACTAAATGACTCGTTGAGTAAGAGGGTTGCAAACCCATCAACATTGGATCATGAATCCTTGTTAAACACCTTTCTCTCAAGACGTTGGAGTAAGTTTAACTGCGCATTTCACGATGGATGCGCAGCAGCGCACACGGTGCACGTTTAACAAATTAGGAGTCAATACTTTTGACTTCTTGATATGGTATTAGCGGTACGCCGCATGTAATTGTAATGTCAACCCATACATGTAAACTTAGCATATTTTGCAGTCATGAACTTTGTAATGACTATGTTCATAACACTTTGACAATTAGCACATCACAAACAAGTCTTTCATGCAAAGGCAAATAATTGTGCACAAACATATTGTCAACTTTTATAACTTATATTGTGTGCGTACAATCGCACAAGCCACAACAACAAACAACCTATACTATGGGTCCCGAAGGATGACTTTTACAAAAGAACCATGAGTTTGATTAAACAACATTTGCCAACATACACAAATACGATAAGTTCGCACAGGGAAGAAAGCCTAGATGCTGTGACTACGACTCTGCTCTGAACTGCCAACTCGGTACGCAGCATCTCCAGCCTCCTCAAGCCTCCCCAGAAGTTCACTATCTTTCGGTGACACAGTCGCCACGCTAACTGGTACTCCATCAGAACGGGGGATGTGCGCTGCACCAACACCGCATAATATTGCCTTGCCCTTCACCCCCTTCTTCTTCGCTAGCCTTATGGCGTGGGCCTCTAGAGACTCCTTCAACGGAATCTCCTTCTCAAGTGCAAACGGATTCAGGATGTCACGCGGACGGGCAAAGATAGGAACCTGCAGTTGCGCCACGTCCGGCTTGAGGTAGTAATCAGGCTGGGCCTCAGCGCCCTCGGCGGCATGCCTAGCCAAGGTTAACCCCGCCATTATCACACCTATGGGGTAATCCTGGTCACGCTCCAGCTGTGCAATATGAGGCAGCTCTAACAATTTCATCGTCTCCATTCCTGGTCACGCTCCAGCTGTGCAATATGAGGCAGCTCTAACAATTTCATCGTCTCCATCGCAGCAACTAGCTCCTCATATGCATTATCATTATATCCAGGTACCTGTGCGGCAGGCACTGTCAGCAACTTCTTTTCATGCAATTCCTCCACCGCTTTAGCCTTACCATGTGCCAATGCATACTTCACCACATCCCTAAAGGACTGCTTGACCTCCTGAGATTCCAGAGCGCCCATGGCAGCAAGGCGCAGACCATGGCTTATGAGCCACATGCGCTCAGCAATAGCGGACAACATGTGAGGGTAAAGCTCCTCATCATACTCAATATTGAGTTTGCATAACTTCTCCTCCTGCTTCTCCAACAGCTCCTCCACTCTTTTGCAAAACTCTTCTAGCCCAGCAAAATGGTTGTTCTTACCCCCCTCCAAATACTTCACCACCCAGTGACAACTCGCCTTGTAATCCGCAGAATTCGCGCGCTCTTGCTCTACCTTGACAAGCAGTGCCATTTTTTCCTCGGCAAGCTTCTGTGCATAAGACCTTGGAGACTCTGCCTCAACCTGCGCATCTGCCAACTATGCCTTCAGCATCAGAATCTCTTCATCCTTCTGTACACTTTGACTGCGTTCACTGGAAAACCTTGTTCTCAGCTGTGCCACCAGCGCGGCTTGTTGCACTGTGACCATATCAAACTCCTCCATAAGTTGATCCACTGGCATACCCTCAAACGCCTTGGAACTAGTCGAGGGTGGGGACTGTACAGAATGCGTCACCGGTGTAGAGGAAACGCTAGTGGCCTCGACACTGCTCACAAATTGCAAACAACCAACCAATCATGAGGATTCCATATTACTTTATTATGCTTACGTACAATAAACACTATTACTGGACAGACATAGAGGCTAAATTACTTACTTGGGGGGAGGAGTCTCGGTCACCTCCTTTGCAGCAAGCGTGGGTGGCGCATTCGGGGTTTCCTCCTCAGTCGATGCACTTCCGAATAAACTGCCATGACGCACCCTCTTTGACGTGCCCACACCGTCATCACTGGTGGCCCTTTTGCGTTTTAACCTAGAGTCAACTTCTCCAGTCTCACTTTCCGCCCCTGCGACATCAGCATCCTCTGAAGAACCAACGCTTGTTACGTCTAGCCTGGGGGGCTCCCTAGTTGCACCTGGTACACTGCGCAGTGGTGTGGGTTCTAATACACCAGTACTATCATCCTCTGGCTGCTACAGTACAAGTTCCATTGTGTACCCTGCAATACTTTCCAACAGCAGCTCCTCGCCATCTCTTAAAGGGCGCACTCCCTGGGTCACCAGCTTGGGCTTACTCAGATGAACCACGCTGAACAAATCGATTTCTGAGCAACACAACCGGAAACAAAAAACAAATGGTTACATAAACTTAAATAAGACAGAGCGCTTACACTACTAAGCGAGGGAGAAGGAAGGCTAAGCACCCACCCTGGCCGTCATCGCCTATAAACGTCGGCACTTCCTCGGGGCTTTGGAAATAATTACGGCTAATGCCCATGTGGCATAGAAAGGCTTCCAAATATGCGTTGATAGGGATACGGTTCTCATTTATGAGTTCCGCATCCTCCATACTATACGACCCAGGGGGTGGACGCTCATCCCTAGGCAACGACCCCTGAGTATAGAATGCGAAGTCCCAGGGAAACATCGCATCATCTACCCAGAAGAACATCTCCCCCCAACGCCTTAGCGCATCTAATTTTTCGATATAGCACTGCAAAGGCCCGGCGCGCTTGGAAAGCGATACCCATCCGTTTGACCAAGAGGTGTGATAGAAGGCGCGGAACAAATGGACCGTGGGATTAATTGCCAATAGGCGGCAATTAACCTCGAAATTGGTTATTTTTGCCGCGCCTATGCAGTGCAATTGGGAAATATGAAGACGATAATAATTCAGGACGTTGCACATAAACAACGAAAGGGGTACACGTTGATTGGCAAACTCAAAGAACCGTGTGTATACCCCAACCTTCCCCTCTGGGAAATCCGCTATACTCGCACTCGCAGCCGGCACTACCGGGTGCAATGCGAATGGGATGTAATACTCAGATGTGAACTCACGAAGTTCCTCATCTGTTATTTCTGATGTAAAATCAGTAAGTTGCAACACCATGATTTGCGAAGCAAGGGTTTGGATGCGCACGCGCGTATTACCTGTGTCTGATTTTTGATGATTAATGGAAGCTTTATCAATGGTGGTGGAAGAGATTTTTTTTACTGTGGCAATAAAAGTGAAATGGAGGCGAACCCTTATATAGGGCAAGTTGTTACCGACACGACGCCGGATGAGGAACACGTGTCCCCCACTTGTCCTAATCGTGTGGTAGGGGTGAAACGTATAAGCTATGTTCTAGCTACCTTCTCACGAATTACGAAGAGGCATTTTTGCGACTCAAGTTGACCAGATTCATTGTTTTGGGCGGGACAATTTCTTGTTTCTTCCACAATACGCATCCAGGGATATTTACCGCGACTATTTGTAGTCTAGCATCCGCGGTCTTACCAAGCGCATACTAGACTGGGGGGACATGATGACGTATAGTCCAACCTCGGGTCATGAACCCGACCCGCGAATAGTACTTATACCCAGGCCCATGATGAATGGGCCATAGCGACATCAATACGGGCTTCCAAGGCCCAAATGGTACTACCTATGGGGAAGCTCATGACATATGGGCTATCACAACGAGGATTTAGGCCCATGGGGTCCAACTAGCGCACACGTGCGCAGGTATCTAGAACACCCGTTACGAACGAGTCATAATCATGAGGTGGGCCCACTAGTTACTAAATAACGGTGAGGCCTCTCGGATACTAACCTAATTAATGGGACAAAGCCCATTAGGGTTTGGTGAGTATATAGAGAGCACCTCGGCTCTCATCTAAGGTACGCCCTCATAACCCTAACTTTCTACTAAAACCTAAACCGATTACTTACTCTCACGCCGGAGGATAATCGTGGGAGACAATCCCACGGTAAGCCTAACGGTGCTTTGTTTTCTTAGTGCGCAGGTCTCATACATCAAGACTTAATTGATACAGGAACCGGAGCCTAACAGATCCGTATTACACCTAATTCGGACCTAATCAAGGATCGTCCAACTTTTGTATCAACATATTTCTTTCACCCTTATTTAATATGGATCGTGGGATTGGGAAATTAGATCAGTGGAGTTGTGTACTAGGCCGATTATAACACAAT
>BQNB010017943.1:1744-69070 GCA_026074375.1 Tanacetum coccineum
TATCTCTCCATACGTCATTTATAACACCCCATTTTGACAAATATAGCAGCGAAAGCTAATCTAGGGTATTATTTCATAGTACAACAGTCATTATCATAGAAAACAACTCAAAAGAGACGTTTTTAAAAGATAAGTTATCATTCATTATTTCATCAGAGATTTTACAAAGAGAGGTCCAAAAAATCTACATGAAAACATAAAGTTTGAATGATAACAGTTTAGCCATCTTTAAGTCCGTGCCACTCCGTGCCATAAGTTGCTCAAATACCTAAGATAAACATGCTAAAAAGATCAGCATAATGGTTGAGTGATATTCATAGGTTTATGGTAAACAGTTCGAATACAAGTCATCATAATAGTGGGTTACATTTTTATACACCCATAAGTGTAATAATTGCAATAAGTATAATTATTATAGAAAACAGTATTATTGCCCTAAGCTCATGACACCGAGACCTTGAGATAATCAATAATCACAAGAAGTTGCCTCAACGGGTGCCTTTGCCAAACATCCGCATAGTGATTCAAATGAAGTGCGTTTCGTAACCAGAAAGTATAGGTACACCAACGGGGAAGTTCAGTCCCAAATAGATCTATTCACGGCATTCGGGCTTACTCCGAAAAGTAATTAACGGTTCATGATAGGGGGTCTTAATGGCAAAAGTAAGGACTTAGGCAATAATATATCAGGATAGCATACAATTGGAAAAACACTTGTATTCAAGGTTTATAGCATGTATCCCCCTTGCGGGTTTATGAAAATATTAGAAGATTTAAAATGCGAGGCTATGAACTCACCTTAACAGGGAAATATGATTGATGGCAAAAGTATATCAAGTTAAAGTAACGGTCTCGTCATGCAACCTGAGGTAATATGTAAAGTCTTAGTGTGATGGTTTATGTTTCAAAACTTCATAAAGTTTAACGTATTACTTTGATTTATTAATTTATGAAAATATTGTATCACTGTTATTGTATCAATATACGGCTATCTTTAATCAGAGGATGTAGTATCGTTTGACGGAGTCAGGGACTTTTAAATCGTAAACCAGATAACTCATCTAAACAAATACCTAAATAAAACCCCTACATGACTTCCTAGTTACGTGATTCGATTAGATTTTTTAAGTGTTATCAAAGTTAGTCGATGATAAATTACGTTAATTATATAACGTAATTGTTTATAAATGCAATCGATCGTTGAGATTTAATAGCGATAAATGTTAAAATTTCGGGGGCTTTTTTTTTTTTTTTAAAATCGAGTTTATATTATTAATATATATTTTTATAATTTAGATAAAAAATTATTATATTCTATATTTTTAATGTTTGCAAAATTGGCAATAAATACCCTTGATTTATAAACTTTTACAAATTTAGTCCTTTATATATAAAGTATACACAATTTAATCCTTTAACTTTAAAACTTGGCAAAACAGCCCCTTGTAGTTATAACTTTAGGAAAATGACATTTTCAGTCCCTCTAGTTATAAATTTTAGAAAGTTACGATATATACTCCTATGCATGAAAACATTTGCAAATCAAGTCTAAAATTCATAATGGAGGTGCTTGTATGCTTGCTTGGTGATATGGTGGTAAGGTCATGGTGGTGCTAGGATGCTAGCTTGGTTTAAAATGGGTCCAAAATGGGTTAAAAAGGGTGTCGGGTTTGGTTTTATTTCGGGTTAGGGTTTTTGATTTTTAGCCGTGGATTAGGGTTAGGCTTTAGGATAGATTAGGGTTTAGGATTAAGTTTTAGTGTTAAGATTAGGGTTTAGGATTAAGGTTTAGTGTTAAGATTAGGTTTTAGGATTAAGGTTTAGGGTTTAGAATTAAGGTTTAGGATTAAGGTTTAGGTTATTAGGGTTTAGAACTAGTTTAGGATTTTGTTTAGGGTTTAGGGTTTTAGATTAGGGTTTTATGATGATTTAGGGTTTAGGTTTAGGGTTTAGAAGTTGTGCACTGAGTATTGTACCTTGTGCTAAAGTGGTGGTAAGAAATTAGAATGAATTTGGAGGGAAAATGAGTTAGTTTAAATTCGTGCTTCATGGATTTGTACATTGAGCTTAAATGAGTTATACTAGGGTTTACAATGGAAATAATATTCAAATGTTATGTATTGTATACTTGTACACATGCTTGAAGGCTTGCACATTCATTTTATATGTATACATTACATATAATAAGGGTTTTGATATAAACGTTAATGAATAAAGTTCATTTAATAGTAACATTTTAAAAAGTACGTTAAATGTTTTTTACGTTTTCGTACGATTTAAAAATCGAACGAAGATTTAAAAAAAACGTGCGAAATCGTTAAAGAACAAACGTAAAAAACATTTTCGCACGTTTTGTTTTTTTACGTTTTTTTCTTTTACGGTTTCGCGCGTTTTTTTAAATCTTCGTTCATTTTTTAAAATCATACGAAGACGTAAAAAAACGTAAAATAACAGACGAAAACGTAAAAAATATAAAAATACAGACGAAATCGTACGAACACAGTTGAAATCGTACGAAAACGTAAAAAAACGGTCGAAAACGTAAAAAAACGGACGAAAACATAAAAGATCGGAAGAAACGTAAACAACGGACGAAAACGTAAAAACAGACGATATTTTAAAAAACCAGACGAAAACGTAAAAAGGTAGACGAAGACGTAAAAAACTTGCTAAAGCGTAAAAGAACAAACGAAAAGTTTAAACGGGGACGAAATAGTAAAAAAAACGGACAAAAACGTGTATTAACAACAGACGGAAAACGTCAATAAAAACGTACGAAAAGCATAAGAACACCGAAACGAAAACGTAAATAACGGGCAAAAACGTAAAAAAACGGGCGAAAACGCAAAAAACATTACGAACACGTACAAAAAACTAAGACGAAATCGTATAAAAAAAAACGGCACGGGAATACGTTAATACATATTCATATAATGATAAATTATTTTTAAAGGACTAACGATGCAAAGCGATCGTTAGCTAAATGGACTAACATTGCCACATAAAAACTAACGGTACAAACGTTTGTTTCAAGTCGGTTAAAAATTTGAAAGTACGTGGGTTTCGGTGTTAATAAAAAAGTAAAGGGTTCAAGTCGGAAATTTTGGAAATTACGTTGACAATTTATGCCTTTTACCCAATATTAAACCTTTAACTTTGAAACTTGGCAAGATAGGTCCTTATAGTTATAACTTTGAAATAATGACATTTTCAGCCCCTCTAGTTATATATTTCAGAAAGTTACGATATATACCCCTATGCATGAAAACATTTACAAATCAATCCAAATTCATTAATTTTTGATATTTTTGATATCAAAAAGAGTTTGGGCAGGTCATTGCTTGTTAGAATAAGCTAAATAAGATGTTCTAACGTCAACAAAGTTATAAGAAACAAATTACGTTTGCTTTAGAAAATTCAAAACGGGTCGTTTTTAGGGTTTTAATAATAAGCAAGGTTTGAGGTTTCGACGGCATTTATACAATGGTTCATATAGGATCTTTCACGGAGTTCTTATGAACATTCTAAAAAAGATTATGAGCTTATTGAACAAGATTATAAGCTTACTTGAGCTAAAATGGGTCGAAATGGGTTTTTTGGGTTCGTGCTAGAAAACGCCTTCAATGGATTCTTTTTCTTAAGTCTTGGCTTAAATTTTGTTTTGAGGTCTTCTCTTTGATCTTCCTTGGTCTTCTTTGATCTTGTTTAAGATTCCATTTATATGTTTGATGAGTTTTGAGGTGTGATTTGAAAGAGTGTGTGTTTCGGCTATATATAGGGCTCATATGACCCTTAGTGCCCAAGTTATCTTGATGTAAGGATCAAGTGTTGTAGAGTGGTGACTAAGGAAGGCTAGTGATGAGTATTGTGGGCTATGGAGGTAGCAATGCAAGGTGAAGGGTATGTGGGTGTTCGGTTACAATAGGATGACAAGGAAAACCCGTTGACAAGACGACTGGTGACCATGGGAGGTGTAGGAGGTGCTTGTAAGGTGCTTGATGGTGCTGGTGACTGGTTGGTTGAGGTCATCGAGGTGTTAGGGAGCTGCTTAGCTTAAATGGGTTTAAAAAAGAAAAATAAAGGGTTGCGGGTTGGTTTTGGTTTCGGCTTGGGTTAGGGTTTTAATTCGAGTTAGGGTTAGGGTTTAGGATAGTTTAAGGTTTAGGATTAAGGATTAGGATTAAGATTAGGGTTTAGGATTAAGGTTTAGGGTTTAGTTTTAAGGTTTAGGGTTTAGTTTTAGGTTTAAAATGAAATTAGGGTTTTAGGGTTTAGGTTTTTAGATTAGGGTTTTAGGATGACTTAGGGTTTAGGAGTCATGAATTAAGTGTTTGTACCTTGTGCTAAAGAGGTAGTAAGAAACTAAAGTGATTTAGGAGGTAAAATTACCTAGTTTGGTTTTCTTGCATTATTGACTTGTACATTGGGCTTTAGAAAGTTGTAACTTGATTTAGGAGGGAAAAGATATTCAAATGTTGTATATTGTACACTTGTACACATGCTTGAAGCTTGACACAATTCATTTTCATATGTATACATTACATGATATTTGGTTTTTATATACGTTCAATGATATTAAAGTCTGTTTTGATATAACATTGTAAATGGTACGTTAAATGGATAATGTACTTGGTAAAAATGATATTAAGATATAGACTTGACATATTATGATGTTTACATGATATAAACATAGATATAGATGGCATTGGTAGAGGTTGCGTGAGCTCGTTTACTTTAGAGATGCAAGTTACGTTGCATAATGAGATAAAGCAAAAATTTCCTTGTAAAAAGGTGGTATATATATAATAGATGGATATTACAGTGCATCTAATTTAATAGATAATGGATTAATTACATGATGAAATTAGGGTTGTTTATATCAGTGGGCACAAACACTTTTTACCATGAAGTTTACCTTCTTAAAGTTCACACAGATGACAATATAGCATAACTTTTACGAAGGCTTTACCGAAAGGAAAGTTTACTCAACATGCTAAGAGCATGGGACTTCGTTTAGCTAGTAGTTTCATGTAGATCTATGTTTAGTATTTGGATAAGGGATGTTTAAACAATTTATTTTATGATAATGATACTTGATATTTTGTTATTTTTATCTTAAATTGTATCCTATATTTGCATGTTTAAATCCATGAATAATAATAGTTATTATTCTTAATTAATCCGTTGTCAATTAACAATATAGGAATATTGTTAAATTAAGATAATTCTGAGTGATTGGTGATATTTTAGATATTAAGGATATGTCCACCAACTCAATGATATTTCTAAGATGAAATATTGGATTTCCCAAAAAAAAGAATTTTATGTTTATCTGATCGTCATCATTAAGTAAATCTTGTACGTGATTTTATTTACAAAATCCTTAGACTTGAGATGCAAGTAGGGCTTGCATATGTGGATAATCCTTCTTGATCTACTCTAAGTTATCCTGAAAAATGGATAACTAATAAGGGCTATTTCAGAAGTGATTTTGAAACATGATGATTGACACTTGTAGTCAATAGATAATTTGTTCCTTCAATAGTTGAAGAATGATGCCATGGGCCCTGTCAGAATTAATCAGATGTAGTGTTGGCCGTACCTAAAACTCAGGTCAGATTATGTTCATTGAATTTTCGGTAATCTGGATAGTTACATATACGAGAAACAGAATCGTTAAATAATGGAATGACATTGATCCATATTCATTTTTAACACGGTATCGAAAACAAAGGAATTGTAAATTCATAAATCATTTGTCCGTGTCTTTATGACACTACACTCGGATACTGGGAGCATTGGCGTGTTGCTAGATGCTTACCAATGTTATTATATAATTTATACATGTCCAAGTGGGAGCTGTTGGAATATGAACACATATAAATTATATATGTCCGGAATTTATTCGAGCCTAAAGGGACGCACATGTTAATATGTAGAATAACGTTTTAATATATTAATTAGTGTTTAACAAACGATCGTTAAAAGTTTAACAAGAATAAATATTAGTTGTTAATAGTTAAAGGACTAATACGCAAAACCGAGAAAAGAGAAAGTTTGGTTTTTCCTACTTTTTCCTTATAGTCGGTCGAACCACCTCCTCATGAGGAGGTGGGAGACTTTACTTGTATGCCAAGTTGAGAGGAGTATATAAGAAGGTCTTAGGGTCCGTGAGAGCTCATAACTTGAATCCCAAAAATCCCTAAATCTCTCCCTTGTGCTCCTTGTGATCGACCAAACCTTACAACCCTCTAAGGGTTTCGGTTTTTGTTCTCGGGTGACGTGCGATCGAACCAAACAACCCTTTGGGTTTCGTTAGGCGATCGGACACCACAATCTTGTGGTTTTGTTCGTGTGTTGATTGATTCAAAGATGAAGGTTATCGTTTGGTTAAACACTACTAGTACTAGCATACACGTTGTTTGCTAAGAACGTATTGTATGTGTAAACTTAGAGGAATTATTATTTTGATCCTTGGTGGTTTTGCATGGTGTTATACACACGCGTATATTGTAGACGGTGTAACGTTTCTTGCTAAAAGGTACATATCTTCAATCTCTTGTTAATTATAAGTTCTATATGTGTTTGATCTTTCCCCCTGCGTACTCGTGATATGTTTAATTGGTTAAATAAGATGTTAAATCCCAAAGCTACATCAAATTTCTAAGGTCATCGTTCGTCACCTCGATCGTAGTTACAGGTTCAACCCGTTGATGTGTCAAGAGATGATGAAAAAACAATACGAGTTAGACCGCAAGGCAAGAATGGGGGTTATCGAGCGAGAGACGAACGAGAGAATGATGTTATACCATTCTCAAAGGATTGCCGAAGACATGAAAGTGCTACAAATGGACACACGCGGGATGGATCCGGTCGACGCGACTATCATCAACGCCCAAAAGGCACGAGTCCGAGCGTTATATCCACCACCAAACTAGTCGACGCGGCTTATCGTTAACTTTATGTTTTTTTATTTTAGTGTCTTTTTTCGTATTTTTTTTAATTTTTATGTAATGGTTTTTATTTTAATAATTTAATTTTAGTTATATTGTGTATTTTTATTTTTATGTAAAAGCAAAAAAAATTGGCCAACGGCACCCTATGTAGCACCGAAACGGGAACGGCAAAGGGATACGGGGACGATACGGGAACGAGAAACAGCAAAAATAAAAAAATTCAAGATACGAGAACGACATAGATACGGCAATAAAAAAATATAAAAAAATTAAAAATATATTAAAGAAAATCCAAAATAGATAATATATTGATGTAAATTGTAAACTCCAAAAATATACATGTTTACAAAAGGTAATTAAATTATCAGATATCAATATCATTTTCAATTCGAATCCATCTAGTGAGAGATCGGCCAAACTCCAAATAACCTACATCTTCTTTTTTTTTCATTGAATCAACAGCATCTTCCACCCACATCCCAAATTTTACATCATCATTCGGATTCCTTGACAAAGTCTGAGATTATTATGGATGTAAACCAAGTCTTGAGCACGGCTTGTAGTCAACTTGTTCCTCCTAAGCGAGCACGGCTTGTAGTCAACTTGTTCCTCCTGAGCACGGCTTGTAGTCAACTTGTTCCTCCTTGTGTTTCTTGTTGTTTTCTTTTCTTGTGTTTCTTGAGAAGCCATAATAGATATTCGATAGAGATGATGAGAGAGTATGTATAATCGTATATGTATATGCCCTACCGTATACCTCCTTTTCCAAGTCGTATAGAAAGTCGGTTGGGTTCCCAGCCTTTTGGAATAAAAAAGCCCATTAAAACCCAAAAGAAACGGCTTGGAAACTTCTTGGAAATCCATAAACGGCTAGGAAACTTCATAGGAAACGTTTCGAATATTAGGGAAACGGCTTGGAAACGTTTCGGGGGCGTATCCGTTCCCACCCCGTTTCCAAACGGGAACGTCAGCCTTGAAGGTGTTTCGGTGCTTCATAGACGGCACCAGATTTCTGATGCCAGCGGATACCGCATAAAATGTGATGCCAAAAGATTTCTGATGCCATTGAGGTTTTTGCTGTCGTGACACCACTTAGCAATTTTTGCTAAACACTACTATACCCAACACTCTAACGATGTTTGAATTTTGAACTTCTTATTTGAAATCTTTTAAAAAAACGAACATACCTAACAAAAAATTTGGCTATAAGCTTTAAAAAAATTTGCTGATAACAAATATGCTTGTTCGTTTGGGAAAAAGAAAAGAGGAATGCTACAACCACACCATTTTTACAAACAAATTCACACACCATGATGTGGCAAATGTGATGGACCAATTATCTTTTACTATATTTTATCTTTCTTGTTTTCAATACCAATAATTGATTGCCATAACATGGTGTGAGAATTTGTTTGTAAAAATGTTGTGGTTGTAGCATTCCTCAAAAGAAAAATACATATGATATCATTTTAATGTATAAAACCAAAAATGACAATTAACATAAAACTATGGGTTAATCTAAGTTAAAAATTAATAAAGCTGTTTTTGATAAAATAAATTTAAAATAGAAAAAGCTGTATGCACACGGCACCACAGAGGGAGAGACGAAAAGCTTTTACGCGCGTGGGTAGCGACTGCTCATATTTTACAGACACGTCACCCATTAACGGGCCCCACAACCACCAATATTTCCACTTTTCTCTCTCTTGCCCGAAACTGACCAACACTTTTCCTTCGGGCAACCATATTTCTCCTTTGGTCAAGGGTATAATTGGGAATATGTGCTCCTGCCCGTATTCTATGGGCATGTCTTATGTTTTGCTTTTTCATAGTCTTCATTCACCGTATCTATTTTGGATATTTACATTTTTAAGCCCTTTACTTTTTCACTACCAAATTACCAAAGTTTATCCATATGTACTCAGTTATAAAATAATGAGAAAAAGAAACTCTATTGTTTTTTAAACAATGCTAGCACTAAAACTTAACTCACAATAAACTTCATTAACTTTGCTTGTAAAACCAACGACAAAAGTTACGGTAATCAAAATTTATGTTCTAAGTTCTAACAATGTGTTGTTACTTATCAAAGCGCCAATATATTTGGTTGGTAACTATAATATTCTCTTAACATTACGTATTTGGTTTAAATTTATATCCAAACAAACCCTGGATATACCATATAATACAGTATTTTTTCTAGCCCAAAACGACGTTTTACCTCATTGCATTGCACTCTTTTACATACCTTTAAATACTTTGGCCAATAAAAAAAAACCACACCATAGTCGGATATAATTTAACTATTGTCATAAAACGCAAAAAGTACTGTTATCCGTTATTTGCGCGAGAATCATATTTTGGGTTATTAAACATACGTGCAAATGTTTAGTGTTAACTGATTATATGCACTAAATATGTATTAGAATGGTTGATATAATTTATTGGTTTTGAAAAATAATGTGTTACCAACAAAACAAGTAAACAAAACAAAAATACGTCAATTTAAGCCTAAAATAGTCATTTTTTATTATCCGGATTTATAGTTCTTTAAAGAACTTGTAAAGTAAATGATATTGTGAAGTTGATGAAAATACTTCATTTTTTAGTTTCTGTCCGATACACGCACTCGGCTACATAGAGCTCCTGACACCGACCCGCCCTATGTCGACGCCCTTACCTGGTACCATAGAACATGTAAACCAAATTATGAAAATGCTTCTTAATGTAATCATTCTATTGAAAGCAACTTCAAACGAGTATAACACACGTCTCCTATTTTAACCTTTCAAATTACCTCACACGCACTCGCAAAACCAGAATAAATATATTTAATTATGCACCGGAAAACCAGAGTGGTACTGACTCACCATTGTTGAAGCTTTTATAGACTCACTAACTTGGTGGCTCACGCGTTACAAATGCCTCAGATTTTAAAAATCGTTGAGCCAATACTAAAAACAATCTAAATTAGCTTTTATGCCTAAGGGATGAGGTGAAAAAGGTGCACAATAAACTTTTCGCAGATAGGTGAAATTACTTAAATAGATCTTCTTATGCTTTTTATACTAGGGTCCATTAGATGGGTCTTGGAACCGGAACGTTGGATCCGTGAAGCGAATTTTGAGAAAAGTAAGGAACGGGAAACTAAAGAAAATATATTTTTCGGTTCCGGTTCCAGTTCCAGTTCCGGTTCTTTGGGTCTACCCGGATAGGAACCGATTTTCTGAAAGAAAAAAGCCTCATGCACTAATAAATTAAGCCAACAAAAAGCAAAAAGATAATATTTTTTTAAGCATTTGCAACCATTAGTACGTTAGAAGCAATAACATCTAACAACTAAATCATAAGCTCATATAAACAATCATTCTATAGTTTCACAGGTTTAATAATTGCATAACAAACCGAAAAACAAAATAAAATAACTTCAAAATTTGTCCAAGAAAATAACTAGATCCGTTTATATTTCCACTGTTTGTTTCTCTTTATCTCTTCCGGTTAGTTTCTTTAATTGTTCTTGCATATCTTTAACGATCTCCTCGTCTTTAATAAGATCTTCAACATCATCCTAATTAATTTGCGTTCTCGACTTTCTCACCCAATCTTTGGTGCAAATCAAATCTTCAACAATCGACGTTAACAAGTGAGTTCTATAGGGGTCTAATACACGTACACCCGTACTAAACGCCGCTTCGGATGCTTTGATAATGATAATAGTTGTTTATGTTTCAATGGATTAAAGATTAGGGTTTCAGATGTTTGGTTTGGTTTTTCTGAAAGTAGGCTAGTAGGGTTTTTTTATAGTTAGTATGATTTGATTATGGGGGAAAAAAATTACATGTTTTTAGAATTATTGGGTATTTGGTTTCGGAATCGAGAACCGGTAAAACCAAACTGAGAACCAAAAAAATCTTAAAATCAAGAACTGGAACCAGAACCTACGATTCTGGTCCAGTTCGGTTCTTCTTGGTTTCGGTCTAATTCTTGGTTCCGATCCGATCCTTTTATCCTTTTGCTCATCCCTATGTTAGACAAACTTTTATATTTTATAAACAACCTTTTAGCCCATAGTTTATATGTGTAGCATGTATTATTATTTTGGGTGTAATATTTCGTATTTTCAGGTCATTTTATGACGTCATTTATTTCGTCATTATTTCACTATTTATTTTCTTTTGTCTCTTGCGCGTTTATTTTTAATTCTTATTACATAGTTAAATCGCGTAAGTTAAAAATTTTCATTTAACGTATAAAACAAGAGAAATGTGATTTTTATACACTATTTCATGATATGAATAATGTTGGTTCGTTTTTAATAAAAAATTTGCGAAACATTTTAGAATCATTTATATAATATTTTATTCGCCTCTTAAAACGAATCTTGCGTTTGTTCGTTTGTAACTTTGGATTATGGGTTGTAAGTTATTTTTCTCATCTACTACAGATTTGGTTGCTTATTCAGATACAGATTGGGCTGGACGGCTGGTTGCCCTACTACTCGGCGTTCGACGTCAGGTTACTGTGTATTTCTTGGCGAAAACTTACTCTCTTGGTCCTCTAAGCGTCAGCCAACGCTTTCTCGTTCCAGTGCAGAGGCATAGTATCGTAGTGTTGCCAATGTTGTTGCTGAGACTTGTTGGTTACGCAATTTACTATGCGAGTTGCATACTCCTTTATCTTCCGCTACGCTTGTCTATTGTGATAATGCTAGTGCTGTTTATTTATCCTGCAATCCGGTTCAGCATCAGCGTACGAAGCACATTGAGATTGACATACATTATGTTCGTGATTTGGTTGCGGTTGGTCAGGTTCGAGTTCTTCATGTTCCTTTCCATTATCAGTATGCGGACATTTTCACTAAATGATTGCCTTCCACATTGTTTGAAGAATTTCGCACCAGTTTGAGCGTCCGGTGCCCTCCCGCTCTAACTGCGAGGGAGTGTTAGCCCGTAGTTTGTACGTGTAGCCTGTATTAATTTTGGACTTAAACCCACATCTAAAATAATCCTCGTAACAATATTTATTGTATCCAACCTTTATGAAATGCAAGACACGATTACACAACCAACTCGAAGGCTATAAGCGTCTTTTTATTAAACATAAAAGAAATGCTATATCTATACTTCTATACTACTATATAAAGCATTTATAATGTGGGACTCATTAAAAATTAAGATAAGGAGGTGCAATCTTGACCATCCATCTCATTTTTAGAAATCACATCATAAAGTGACATGTGTCACATTTTGATTAAAAAATCACATTTATTTTCAAATTGAAATATCTTTTTATCTATTTAATTTTATTTTGATCCAATTTCACTATATTTTTTAAAATTTTTTGCTCTTTTAATTGTCAAACATCCAATTGATATTATTGTTATAATTTTTTTTTTTACATTTTAATGGTGTTTTTTTTATGTTGATTTATATTTTTTACAACTTTAATCTTAATTAAATAAAAAAAATATAAACTTGAAACGTTATAATATTATACTTTCGTGAGAGAGTGTTGCTTATTACATTGCGAGAATGATTTGATGTTAATTGGTGTTGCGGGATGTTACGGGAAACCCCAACGAACACATAAATTTGTGAAACGAAATTACTAGCGGGTAGGAAGGAAATTACGTAAAAAGTTGAGTTTGGTAATTTTTTATCTGCGTCCGCTATGCGGGGTAACTCCACTAGTCAAAAATGTTTACTAAAAAGTATCCCCAGAGACATAAAAATGATGTTGGACTAAATAATTTGTATGATTTCTCCTTCATCATTTTCATTCATCGTATTTACATGCTAAATAAATATATAAATTTTATTTAATAAACTTTTTCTTGGTAAATGTAACATTTCTATAAACCTCGAACACATTAAATTTGTAGATAGACCGTCTAAACTCTAAACTATTTAAAGTTGAAAAACACAATCTAAGAGTTCGTTGACCAAATTCAAGTTTATAAAACACAAGCAACCCAATACTTATAACAAAGTAAATAAATAAATAAACTTTTCACATTTTGTTTCAATAGTTCGTTAAAAGGCATGAGTTACATAATATTGGTGGTGTGTTGTACAATTTTCATAAAAATGGGGTCTACTTGAAAACCACATAATCTACTACCCCATCTCTCTATCTTTAATTTCCTTTTATATTTATTAAATTTATTTCTACATAATTTGAACTAGTCATTCTTTTATTTCTTGGATTTTATTTATTTATTCTATGACTAGTATAGACATAACTAGGTGGTGGGTACTTTTGAACTGATGAGATTATATCTCTTAAAACAGCTTGCACTCTTTTTATGTTCTTGATCTGAATCTCATAGTTACTGTTCATTAAAACCTTAAAGTTTGCATTTTTATGTTACAATTCCCAATTGGGTATCCAAATTTTCATTAAAAATTAAATCTTGTTAAGTTTTCAACTTCTTTCAAGTTAGGCCATGTGAGATGCTGGAGTGTTGAAAAAATGAAAATCTTCAGTGATGAAAAAAAAGGCTTTGTGGTGGAATCATGGGATGTTGTGAAATCAAAGGTTAAGAAGAAGAAGAAGAGGAATAAGAATAAAAATAAGAATGAAAAAAGTGATGAAGAAATTGGTGTTGAGGAAACTACTAGTATTGGATGTTGGAATAGGTGGAATATTATGGGTAGTTGTGTTTCTTCAAGATCTAAAGTTGATAGCTCAATCAGTGGCATAAGTGGTATATTTTGCTTTTTTTCTTTCTAGTTTTGCTTTTTATATTTATGCAAGAATGTTTGTAGAATTAGTACTTTTTTTTGTAATTGTTTCTTGCTTATTTAGTGCTTGTGATTGCACATTAGAAGAATGTTGTTTAGTATTTCATGACTTTAGCTCAATCAAGAACTTTGATTCCTGAACAAGGTTTACGCTTTAGAGTTTAGAATTTAGACCCAAATTTGTGATCAAGTTTAGGTCTTGTGTTGTTAATCTGAGGATGATGCTAAGTTTAGTGAATTTGGGTTTATCTAGTGAAAGATTCTAAATTTACTTGTCATTTTATATGGGCAAACTTCTAAACTTCTGAATTCTAGCATAAGTCTTTTTTTAACAAATGCTAAAGATCGGAGATAGTTGTTCTTAAGTTTGCGACATAATTGGTATTAGTTTCCATTTGAGAACTGTTATAGGTTTGTATGTAGGAGTCAAGTGTCACACTTTGTCCGGGGGCAAAGGTACTATATGCACTTCTTTAATGTCAAACTGGTAATGCAATAGTTTGCAGTAATGTATTTGGGGGATCTGTGGATCTGCATTTTGAAACTTATTAGTTAAGTATGCGATTGAAGTGCAATAGGCCAGGTTTCAACTCAAGTTTCAATGTTTCTTAAACCATTTTCTGCTTCTGAGTTTGATTGGTAGGTCGAGGTGGTTCAAAAATCAGTTTCATACCAGGAGCAGAAAAACTGGTTATCAAATGACTTTTAGATCTAGTTTGAGAGACTTTTAATTTTCATTTCACAACACGTCTCTCTTTTAGAGTGTCCTTTTGGGTGATTTTATCCAATTTACTGTGTTCTATGTAGCAACAGAAAATAAATCAACAAACGATACAAGCAAAGAAAGATCAACCAAACAGCTCCAAATAATTCTCATTCAACTTTTTGCTTTGTAACAGGGGAAAGCAATTCATCAACCCAAAGGTTGGAAGCAGGAAATTAAAGTTGCTTCTCGCCCTTCGGAATTTTTGCTTACATGATCTCAAAATGGCAACACGAAACTTTAGACCCGTTTAGTCTTCTTGGTGAAGGAGGGTTTGGTTGTGTGTTTAAAGGGTGGATCGAAGAGAATGGGACTGCACCAGTAAAGCCTGGCACAGGCCTTACCGTTGCGGTTAAGACCCTCAATCATGACGGGCTTCAAGGCCATAAAGAGTGGCTGGTGAGACATTCTCTATCTGTCTCTTTTACTCTCTTTTTTTGTTGGGGTATTGTGACTAATTTTGTTTAATATTAACTTACAAAAAATGTGTTATGGACAGGCAGAAGTAAGTTATCTAGGTGATCTCATTCATCCAAATTTGGTTAAGTTAATTGGTTACTGCATTGAAGATGATCAAAGGCTCTGCTAGCATATGAGTTCATGCCTCGAGGGAGCTTGGAGAATCATTTGTTTAGAAGTAAGTTTATGAACTATAAATGTCTATTCTTTATTTATTGTTGTTTTTTGAACTTAATGCATAGAAACTGATAATCATGTTAAATCCATTGTGACCATTTTCATATGTGCGTTTGTCGTAGGATCTTTGCCTCTTCCATGGTCAATAAGAATGAAAATTGCACTTGGGGCTGCAAAGGGACTTGCTTTTCTTCATGAAGAAGCAAAAAGACCCGTGATTTATCGTGATTTCAAAACCTCCAACATTTTGTTAGATGCAGTATGTAACACACGACCCATAAACATCGATCTATTTTCCTGATTCTAGTTTAGGGTTTTTCGTCTTTCTAATGATATCATTTTTTTACAGGAATATAATGCAAAGCTTTCTGATTTTGGTCTTGCTAAAGATGCCCCTGAGGGTGATAAAACTCATGTATCTACTCGAGTCATGGGAACATACGGTTATGCAGCCCCTGAATATGTGATGACAGGTTTGACTTTTTAATATTTGACTTTAGTTTTTTTTTATGGTACAATATTTATATTTGGTTCTTTTCATTAGGACATCTCACTGCAAAAAGTGATGTATATAGTTTTGGTGTCGTTTTGCTTGAAATGTTGACCGGTAGAAGGTCTATGGACAAAAACCGTCCAAACGGTGAACACAACCTTGTTGAATGGGCTCGGCCGCATTTAGGAGAAAGGGAGAAGTTATAAGCTATAGACCCTCGGCTGAGGTCATTTGTCTATAAAGGGAGCCATGAAAGCAGAACAGCTAGCCCCAATTTTTTTTTTTTTTTTACGGTCTGCTTGGAGCCGTGACTCTAAAATCAGACCTCTAATGAGTGAAGTTGTTGAATCTTTAAAGCCACTGCCAGCCCTCAAGGACATGGCAAGCTCGTCATATTACTTCCAGACCATCCAATCTGAACGGGTCGGGTCTAGTCCAAACGGGCGAAATGGGGTCAGAGTTCAAGGAGGGTCATTTTCGAGAAACGGGTCACAACATCCAAGAGCCCTTCAATATCAATAGCACTCGCGCCATCACCTTTTCACCAACAGCTTACTCAGAACTCACCAAAGCCGAATGAGAAACAATAGAGTAAGGTTTGTGAAGTATGCATATCATCAGTGTATGTTCCTAGTATTATTATTAATTTTTTCTTTTTTAATTTAGTTCTAATTGTCTAAAGCAGTATAAGAAACAACAGAAACAGATGTGGAATTTATGTTGTTGTGATGAATTTAATCATGGCAGTGTAATTTATGAGGAGCTGTGAAGTTCATTTCAAAAAAGTGGTTACTTTTTCAAGAAGCCCTTTGCTTTTCATTCAACATTTCTTGTTTCTTGTTCTTGTAAAGAGCAAAAGATTGCCTTTTGGCACTTTTTATATAGATTGTTGATTGAAAACCAAGTATAATAATATATGGGGGTCGTACAGCTGAACTATAGAATAAACATCTGTCAGATGGTTTGCGAGTTTGGAGTGTTAATATTCCGGTCATGATGTTATGATTTTACAGTTTCGCTCAACAAAAAAATGTCAATCTTTCAAACACATGATCTTGATTTTACCATAGATTTTTAAAGATCTCAGTCCGACCATTTTTTTTTTTTGAACGGCAAATGGAATTTTATTAAAAAAGGGCTAGAAAGAAACTAGCAGACGATATACACGCAAAAACGATCCAACAAACAAAGAACGAAAAGGAACAGAAAAACTCTAACGAAACGAACTCGCAAAACAACCAAAGGCTATTAGAATAAGAAAGATCCCACCATGGCGCCAACTGAATTAACTCCCATGAACGAAACCGAACACCCGAGGCATCATACCAAAAAGCGATCTAACCGGCATCCTTTGTTTGTCTCGATAAGGCATTATGAAGAAGAATAGCTTCTTTAACGTTGCCATAATAACTCCAAATCTGAAGATCGCTAGGAAAATAATCTTTCCACGAACGTAGTTGCGCGAGAGAGAACAACCCGTGTATATTTCCATTGGGGTCTCTATAGCTCCATCGTTTATCAGAATCTATCTCGTCACTAGTTAGAGGACCAATATAATCAATCCACGAAGAACCAGACTCAACAGCAATATTTAAATCATTACCCGGGGGTGTAGATGGAGGCGCAATGATGGAGTCTTTTTCAGGAGCAATAACTGGCGTAACATCCTCATTATCATCAGTGGTAACATTACCACAATCACCCTGAGAATGAACTCCAAGAATCTCACCAGCATCATCTTCCAAATTCTTTTCCATGCAATCCTTAATACACCCATCATTATACAAGACCGAATCATCACGAATCTCGCCTTCTTCAAAGGAGTCCACAAGATCACTTTCCACCCCACGAACATCCTCCTCTCGCAAAACCCGACTAGAAGGCGACACCGAATCATTGTTAACATTCTTAGGGGAATCTGAATCACAACTATCGACATCCAAATGCTCCTCATTTTCCAAACTTTCATCCAAACTAGGACCCTCTGCATCCTTCCTTTCCAGAGGATTAGACTCGGAATTGACCTCCATCGATTCAATATTGGGCGCCCAATATGCAAACTCAGTAGCGATAATACGATAAGTCCGATTACGATATGAAACTATAAAGGACTCTATCACACGATGTAAAGACTCTGTAAGGACACAAACCTTCCCATGAGACATTGGTCCATCACTTACCATATCCGTAAACACGCTGCTTCCCCACCGACCACCCAACTTCTTATAAACCTCTGGAGCCCATGATGCCAATGGCAGACCCACCAGGTCTATCCAAACACATCTTTCATCTGGAATAAAATCGTGAGAAACATCTTTGAACTCCAAAAATATCTCTTTTAACGCCTTTGAAGTCTTGACGCTTTCCACTTGATCCATAGAGTCGAATTCCAACCAAACCCAACGTCCCCCAACATATCTAAGACCAACATCATCGAATCCCTCAGAAGACATATGTTTTAGAAGCTCTGAAATGACACTTAAATCTTTAACTTTAGCAAGAATACTACGCTCCATACCATCCAAATCAATACAATCGTCTACCGAGATAGACATCACCGCTTCATTACCCGCTTCCTTATATACCTTGTTACAATCCGACACCCCCACAGATTCTGCTCCAGCATTACTTGTACCGTATTTGCCCGACATGTCCACTGATTTGTTGCCCAGGACCGCTTTAGCATACGAGTTAAAAGACTGAAAAACATTTTCGTTGATACTAACAGATTGAGAGTTCGAACCTACACTGGGTTTGCCGTCCCCAGAACGTTCCACAGGTCTATTATAAGTTCGACCATACTTCGCCACATCGGCAAATAAATGAAAACCACCCATCCATGCCGTTCTTAGATTGGAAACTAACTGATTGATATCATTAACGTTTATAAAACGTACAAAACCAAATCGATGACCCGATTTGGATCTCTTTGCAGCTATGTAAACATCGATCACCACACCCCATTTGTTACAAATATCCCAAAGATCTTGGACCGACGCATTCCATGGGATATTAGAAACAAAGATTGATGAAAACGACTTATGTTCCTCACGAAAATTAGGATGAGATTTGTTGGGAATACCTTTGTTACGTTGCTCTTGACGACGATTATTATCGAGATGATCGTTCCTTTTGCTTTCTGAATAATTATTAGATCGGTGACCCATGGCGGCGACGGCTACCCATGGTTGAGATCCCTTTATTTTTGGATCTGGTCTAACCATTCATCGGTTTCAGTCAAATGTGATTAACTTGTGATTAATTAACTCTTAGTTATAATTGCAATAGAATAGTGTGTTTGAGCCTTAGAACCGTAAGATTTTTTGTGACAGAGGTAAGTTGGGGGCTAAAGCACTCCTAAGTCATTGGTAGCTATTAATATAAACACAGCCTCACAACTATCTAAGTATAACTATTTAATTAGTATAATTAATTTTAGTTAAAAACAAATGGGTTTTTTGGGTACACCCATAGGTATTTTGATAAGTACACCTACGGGTATTCTAAATGGGTATCATGGGTTTACCCGTGACGGGTATACCTTAACCCGTCACCCGCCCGCCACCCATCGATGGGTATAAATTTTCACCCACGACCCACCCGTGGGTGAAAATTAACAGGATTACCCACCTATTTACGTGTGGGTACCCGTGGGTTATAGGTTTTTTCTCACCCATTTCCATCCCTATGCAAATTGCAGTCAAACTGTATAGCATTTGCAATTGAAGTTTGACTTTAGATGGTCAAACTATTTAATGGTAAATGGTATTTGCATTTAAATCGCATGACCATTTGGATTTGCAGTTTGGAGTTTGCATTATGCAAAATACATATCCAAACACCCATTTATGCAGTCAAACTGCATTATGCAAATTGCAGTCAAACTGCATAGCATTTGCAATTGAAATTTGACTTTAGATAGTCAGACTGCAAATGGTATGGCATGACCATTTGGATTTGCAGTTTTGATTTTGCACTATGCAAAATACATATATTTTTATAAGCAGTTTAAATGGAAATGCAGTCAAATGTCATTTGTAGTTTGCAGTCAAATGCATTCAAATGACCATTTGTAAATCATATCCAAAATGGAAATGCAGTCAAAATACAAAATATTATTGAATATGATATCAGATATAAGTCTTATCAGATATTAGATATATCTCTGATAAGCATTCAAAATACATAGTCAACAACCCAAATGTGATAGTTATACATCAAAATACAGATACTAAAGCAAGTAAAAAGTTTCTAAACATCAACATACAAGGGTCATGGCTTCTTTTTTCGCGTGGTTGAAGGTGGTGGAGCATTATGATCATTGGGAGCTCTTAAACCGAGTACACATCCTGTCAAAGCTATTTTCATGTACCCCCTTAGAGCAGTGGAAGCAGCTTGTGCATTAGAAGTGGATGCAATAGGAACTATTAATCTTGATGTTTTGGAAGTGGAAGTAATTGGAGCTCTTGATGTTGTGGGTCTCTCCTTAACCGGTCTTATCTCAGCATCAGTGAGTGGATATTTAATATCATTAAACAAAACCACATCTTCATCACAAAAAAAAACCTTCATCACTAAAATCTTCTTCATCACTAGATACTTCAACAATTTTTGCCTCCTTAGCCTCTTTTGTCTTCTGTGCCTTTACTAACATATTAAAATCCTCAGAAAGCTTTTTGATTTTGTTTTGAAGATCAAGAGCATCAACCAGATCAACACTTGCCTTCTTAGTCCCCTTCCCATATACCATCAGCTTTGACTTTCCCTTCTCAAGAGCATCAACCAGATCATCTATTTTTCCCTTCCCTTTATCATCTATTTTTCCCTTCCCTTTATCATCTACTTTTTTGTTCCCCTTATCATCTAGAAGTTAATAGGTTAAGACAGGTTAAATCCAAATTGACACTAATCTCAGGTATTAAAGCTACATGTATAAAGTCTGACACTAACTTCAGGCATATAACACATGTTTAAAGTCTTAGACATATAACATAGTCTCAGGCTTATAAGGCAACAAATACACTAACCTTTTGCAAGTTCTGCTTCATCTTTATAGAATGTGTTATATATATCCTCGAGTATGATCTGAGAATATAAATCATTTAACAACCAATTCGTCTTGCCATATTTTAGAATCACATACTCCATTACTTCGTCAGTAATTTTAACTTTTTTCCAATCAATCTCTTTCATTTTTGTATCTAACAAACAACAAATTAGGGCATTAGAGCAAACCAACATTCAAAGAGAAATTAGGGCATTAGGGCAAACACACATTCAAAAAGAAGATAAATACTCACTTTAATCAAATGTCAGAGCGAGTGGCAATAATGATCCGATAGTAGTTGTTGGACAAGAATGATCGGTGTCACTGAGATTAAAATGATCGATGTCCGAGAGTAGTAGTGATAAATGGCGAGAGTAGAAAGTGCGAAAATAGGATCATGGTTTAGAAAGAAAGAAAGAAAGTTGAGTTTAAAAGGTTGCAAACATGGTCCTTAGGGTATTAAGTTTGTGAAGTGACAAAATTGCCCCTGACGGGAAGAAAACATAATGAAATTCTAGATGGAGTTAGGGTCAAAGGACCGATCAACTCATTTGTAAAAACTACAGGGACGTCTGGTGTAATTAACGTCGAAACATGACGAAACCTGCAATTTGGGTATAACCACGAGGACGATCTTTGTAATTACCTCTAACATTATTATCTTACGAGACTTCTATAATAAGTAGTTTTTAAGTGTATATTTTCATATCATATTGTCCGTGCTTTCATTTTTATATTTTAATTCACGTTATTAATAATTTTAGCCGTATTAGTTTTTAACAATGTGAATACTTTTCTATAAAATTATATAAAACATTTAATATTCATATAGTTATAATGTTCATGTACATACAAGTTTTTACATTATATATTAATATCAATGATATTCGTGCTTTAAGTTTAATATTTTCCCATTAATAATAATTATAGCCATATTTAAGTTTTAAACTATTGTAAGCACATATAAAATTTATAAAAAAGAATAACATGAGTCGTTATTGAACATGGATATGAATTTTTTTCCGGATATCTTTACTTGAACTCATAAAAAAGAATAACACAAGTCATTCGTATATGTACAAGCTCATGTGTTAGTTCACATATCATAGTAACTTGTGATGTTATTTGAAATTTAGAATCCGTACATATACTATAATTTTTATCTATAACGACAATAATGTCTATTAATAATTAACAAAATATAAGCTGTGTTTTTTAAGAAAAATAATAAAGTATAAAAGGTATAAAGTATAGTGAGTATTTGTTAAATTTAAAAAGTTATTAAAGAAATAAAAGCGATAAGTTTTAGAATTTATTTAAAAAGTTATTCTTATCGCATAATCATTTTTTTCTTTAATTTGGCCAAAAGAAGTTAACTTTTGACTTTCAATCAGTGAATTAGAAGGCTCAATTTTAACGCATGACAATGATGCACACCTATCGATATAAACTTGAATTGCTTAACATAGCTTTTGCATTTTTTTGAATATCTTATAGTATTATATAGGATGAAGTCTAAAAATATGCAATATAATTTATTAAAAAGCACGAAATACGTAACAAACTAATGTCACTGTCTGGTAACAAGTTAACCGGTTACAACCTTAACGTGGCATATTTTATTATTTATCTTTATGTACGTAAATTAAACTAAAAAATAGAACATAGTAAAATGATTAACTTGTTTGACCCTATATAATGTGAATTGACTACATCCACACCACAAAATTCACCCCTTTCGTTATCAGTTTCTCAACAACTATTAACACACACTTTTGAAACCTTAATAATCACAAAGAAGACAATTGAGGTTGTTTGAAATGTTATAAGGTATATTACATTCTAAATCTTTGTTTAATTTTTTAGATCTTTAATATTCCTAATTTTTAAAGCATCAATTTGAAACCCTAATTTTCAATTTTAGGTAATTCCATGGCTGTTTTTACTCTTAACTTGTATCACGATGGGGTTTTTGTTCCAAACCCGCTTAATTACGTGGAAGGAGGGTTTAAAGTTGTTAATGATATTCAGTTTGAAGATATACGTATTGGTGACCTTTTCCAGGTTGTTACACGGTTAGTGCTTAATCCTCCAAAAGGTTTGTACTATTGTCTACCTGGTACAACGCTGACTAGAGGTATTAGGCCACTAAAACAGGATAATGATATGGAAGCATTTATTAAAGTAGGCTATGAAAATGGATTTAAGGTTGAATTGTATATTGAATTATATGACTATGATGTTATGGGAATCTCGAATAATGATAATCTTCATAGGATTGATGAGAACATATATGAACCTGATTATGTGGGTTAGGAATATGATGAAGATAATAAGAACATAGATTTCCATGTAGAAGGGGAACATGATGTAGTGTTGAGTATTGATGACCCTTTTTTAACAAAACTAGTAGGGTAATTACTAATTTCATAGGAACTAGAGACAATCCTATATCCCCATTAAGTGGTAAATACATCCCTGAAGAAAATGATCCTGATGATGATCTTATAGATGTTGAGTATAAGATCCAAAAGGGTGTTAGGTATCCTTCCTCTAACCTTGAAGCAAATTGGGATGAGTTTCAACTAATACTTGACATGAAATTTGAAAACCCACTACAATTAAAAAATGAACTAGCTGATTATGGTGTCAAACGTGGATACCAGTTGTGGTATTATAAGAGTGACTATAAGTCTTTATTTGTATATTGTGGTAGAGGTATAAAGTTGGGTAGATGTGCTGGTAGGAGATGAATGAATAATAAGAAGAAAGGTGTAGCAGAGGGTGATAAGGTGAGTGGAAGGAAAGCAGCAGAAGCTAGTGATAAGGTGAATGGAAAGAAAGCGACAAAAGCTAGTGATAAGGTGAAAGGAAAGAAAGTTACAGAAGATAGTCCTAAGAACCCTGTGAAATAGACAATGATGGAGGCCTTATATGAATATGATGGAGGCCTTGTTGAACACTATGGGAAACTGTAGGAATACCGACAAGCAATACTTGATTCAAATCCTGGTTCGACCTGTCACATAGTTTTAGATGTGCAGTATAATGGACAAAATCTCTTTCATAGGTTGTACATGTGTTTCAAGGGTGAGAAGGATGGATGGTTATCTGGGTGTAGAAAGGTAATTGGAATTGATGGTTGCTTTATAACACACGTGTGTAAAGGTGAGTTGTTGACTGCTATGGGAAGGGACGGGAATAATCAAATGTATCGGATAGCATGGGTAGTAGTTGATGTTGAAAACATAAACAATTGGTGTTGGTTTTTATCTTTATTGGTTGATGATCTACAACTAGAGGAAGGGATTGGATTGACAATAATTTCAGATTCTCACAAGGTAACTTTCAATTCTTTTATCAATTTAACCCATCTCATACTTTGTATCACAATGGTTAACTGTTTTGTATTTTGTAGGGTTTAATTGAAGCAGTGAAGACATAGTTGCCACAAGCTGAACACAGTCACTACGCACGTCATCTGTATGTAAAATTTAAAAAGAAATGGACTAGTCTACACTATAAAAGATTGTTTTGAGGTGCAACTACATCAACCATTGAGAAAGATTTCACAAGTAAGATGAGGGAGATAAGAGCACTAGATGAGGGGGCTTATGCATTCTTAATGGAAAGAGATCTTGCAACCTGGTGTAAGGCTGATTTCCAAACAGCTACAAGGTGCACTTCTTTTGAGAATGGAATTTTGGAGTCCTTCAATGCTCAAATACTTCCTACTAGAGGTAAGCCTATAATCACTATGCTTGAGGACATTAGAGTATATATTATGCAAAGAATTTGGCATATGAGTAAGAAAGCTTCTGAATGTGATGACATAATAACTCCATCCATTAGAAACCATTTAGAACTACTGAACGGAAAACAAAGAAAATAGACTGTTTTTCCTAGTGGGTACCAAGTAGTTGAAGTCAGAAAGAGGGATGAGGCATATGGTGTTAATCTGATAACTAGGGAATATGGCTGTAGGTTATGGAACTTAAGTGGGGTACCCTGTATACATGCTGTTGCAGCATTCATGCATTTTAAGTTAAATCCAGATATTGGGGTTAGTAGTTGGTATTCTCAGTCTAAATGGTTTGATACATATTAGTTTTCCATAAAACCAATTTATGGGTCTAAGATGTGGCGATCAACCATTAACACACCACCACTTCCACCAATTGTCAAGACACTACCAGGGAGGCCTAGGAAGAACAGGATCAAGCACCCTAGTGAGCTAGATGATCATCATCATGTTAGTAGAATTGGAAGGGTCATGACTTGTCAAAAGTGTTAAAGGCAAGGTCATAACAAGAGTTCTTGTACTAATCCGAGAAGAGATAAACCAATAGAAACTGATAAACCACCAAGGCCACAAAAAAGCTGTGTATACACCACAAGTAAGAACAAGAAAAATGGTATTAGTATCAATGATGTTTGCAAAACACAAAAAGAAGTAAGGAAAGTAGTAAGAGAGGTGGAGGGTCATTTAGTAGGGGTAGGGGGACTACAAGTATCGGTAAGGGGACTGCAAGTATAGGTAGGGGACGCAACAATGGGTAGAGGTTCTACACATATGGGTAGAGGGACTATAAGTAAGAGAGGTAGGTCTGCAATAATGGGTAGGGGTTCTGCAAGCAAAAGGGGTGGGTCTGCAACAATGGGTAGGGGTTTTGCTAAGGGTTCTCAAAGTAAAAGGGGTAGGTCTACAAAAATGGGTAGAGGTTCTCAAAGCATGAGGGGTGGGTCTACTGCCATGGGTAGGGGTTCTCACAACAAGAGGGTGGGTCTGCAAGGAAAGGGTGTGATGATAGCAGCAATACAGAGGTAACATACTTTCTTATTTATGCTTTCTTAAAAATATTGAACAACTACGACTGTTAGGAAATTTGTAATACACAAGTATTAAAGTTTGGTAATATTGAACTGCTAGGAAAATCAAATCATTAAAGATAAAGATGCTACGCATGAGGTGATGTAAGAGGTGATGGATGAAGGGGAAAGGCTTAATGCAGAGAGGGAATAAAGGCTTGATTCAGAGAGGGAACATAATGGAATAATTTTCCAAGACTAGTATGATATGGACTGGGACCAAGTTTCACAAGATGAGCTATTCAAAGGACCTACACTTAGTGTACTAGAAGCAGTTGATGAAGCAATTTAAGAACATAATGATGGTCTTCCATCAATCTTAAAAGGTCAATTTCACAGCCTGAATCAATCTAATGGTAACTCTAAACACCCAATTTCACAGCATGCACCAACTCTTTTGGAAACTACTACTGAAGAAAGTCACACCCCAAGGGCACCAAGACCAAGACCAATACCAAGACCTCAGATCAAGCCAAGGGGTAAATCAGAAAGGATTTCCAAGAAGAGGAAGTTTAACTATCCTGAAGATGACACTGGGAAGACTCCAAACAAACCCTTCAGTCTCTAAATGTATCTGTGACTTTGTTTCACTACTTTTGTATCAAAACTCGTTGTGGTTCTATGCCTTAAAATTGATAGACATGTGTGCAAAACATAGCATAACTTTTGTAAAAACCCTAGTGCTTGTAAACACTTAATCTTTTGCCTATCTATCTATGCAATTTTAATGCTATTATGTTTTGTCAAATGTCTAGTGTCAAGTGCAATTTTAATGCCTATCTATCTGTGCAATACCTATCTATCTATGCAAAAAACATTATTGTGTATTGTGTATCTATCTGTGCAATGCCTATCTATCTGTGTAATGCAATTTTAATGCTATTGTGTTGTGTGTTGCTGAAATAAACTTGTCTTGCTGCAATAAACACTAGTTTCAAAAGCTGATAGATTACATTACAAACTTCTTTGTTCTGATACAAAAGTGCTAATACATTGTTTCATACATTCAAAAGTGCTAATACATATTCATACATTCAGAAGTGATAATACATAGTTCATACATCCAAAAGCGCTAACAGACTAACATTACACTAACATGGAAACTTCAAAGAACAACTAACAACAAAAAGAACATTACACACAAATCAAACAGTAGGAAAGTAGAAATCTTCCTCCAACGACCCACATCTGATTTTGCTCTTTTGAGTTCATCAACCATCTTTGAATTTGCTCTTAGTTCTTTTTCCAAAGCTGCAATCCTTTGTTCACTTTCAATCTCCCTCTCCTGTTGATTGACCTCGTGTTCAAACAAGTCTCTTTGCTCTGGATTCATACTCACATACATCTCGTACAATGCGGATTTATACCAATCACTATACAACTCTACATCAATCCAATAATAAGCATGATGTGTTTCAAAAGCTTTAAATTTATAATGACTGAAAATACCAATTTTATTATAGGGAAACACACGGGTAAAAGTATAACCCACGTATATAGTATAATCTTTTTTAGGTAAGACCAGGTCGTCCACATGGATTTGAGTAATGTTCAAATAATCAAGAAGAAAATAGACTTTAACAATTTTGAAAATAACTTTTGTTTTACCAGTGATAATAAAGATGACTACTCGGATAGTTGAGAATAATTTATAAGTAGTGTTAATGATTAAGACCTGATGGAACTTTTAACTTATAAAAAGGATTTCTCGTAAGAAAATGTTTTCACAAATTAACATAAGACTTATATTTAGTTGGCTAGACCAGATGTGTCACTCAAATGATCCAGTTACTTATTATATCAAAGCTTATTTTGTTTATCAATTTATGAAAGTGGATTTATCGACACAGACGATAAAGACCATAGATAAATCTTTAAAACCATATAGATCATAACGGGTCTTTCGACCTATACCGATATGATTATATAATCTAAGTCAATAAGCAAAACCGACAAGATAAGATATAATAGGGTGCAACATAAGCTTGAGATTAATGAGATCATAATCATACCAAACACTTATTTATTATCATAACTTCACCGAGTAGTCATGAGAGAATTAGCCTCTCATGGCTATGTAGTTCATAACATAACTTGATTTAACAAGAAACTTCATTATTTCAATAAACTAAGATGATGCTCTTCTTCGTTTTTTGGTTGTTTGATCTTGAATCTTCAAAAGGTATGGTGTTTATGCTTGGGAGAAGGGTTGGAAAGGGTTTAGGATATCACAAGGGTGAGAGAGAGAAAGTGTGTGATATGAGGGAAATGAGTATGAAGGAATGATTTGTGGTGAAATTTATCTCCTATTTATAGGCTGGTTTTGGGATGAAAGTGCGACGCATAATTTTATAAGTACGGCGCACATGAGGTGTTAATGAGCCAGTATTTATGACTTCATTTAATTTTTTGTAGCCATATGGGAAGTGCGGCGTAGGGAGTTAATGCACTATTTTGACCGAGTCTTTAATTCTTTGACTTTGAGGAGAAGTGCGGCGCACATTGGGTAAGTGTGGCGCACAATTGCGCTTTCCAGCTTAAGACTTTATCTTTTTCTTATATCTTGATTTTCGAAGTGTATAAGTACTTGATCTTTGTTTATTTTGAGCCCGAGATGTCTTCAAGTGAACCTGCAAGTATTTCATGCTATTAAGTATCGAAAGTTAACGAGAAATGATAAAATATGTATAAATAACACCACCGAAAACATGTATAATTTGGGCGTTATCAAATCCCTCCATACTTAGCTATTGCTTGCCCTCAAGCAATCAAAGCGAGAAAATAAGATCATTTATCGTGACGTGGAGAAAATTTAGATTTTTAGCAAGAGTTTGCATATTGATTAACTTTTCAGGCATAGACATATAACATATCACCTCACAAGGGAATGTGTTTGATTTTTTATTTCACTCAAGCCACTCAGATAGGGTTTATATTTTTGTGAAGTCACTCAATTTACATAGGCATAACCTAGACAACTACCATATGCTTGTACTTGACCCATAAACATGACCAAAGGGCGGAACTTGATACTGATGAGGGATAATAGCATATACAAATCTTCATGTGCCAGAACTTAAGCCTTTATTGCTTTGAACTACTATATATATTTTTTTCTTTTTTTTGTTTTTTATCATAATAATAACTAAGGCTTGGCACCGAACTTCTTCTTTCGACTTTGACTTCTTCACTTAGGTATTTAAGCAACTTGCAAGAACAGGAACTTGTGGGATTAATAACATTTGATTAATCAGGCTTCAGTCTAGTAAATGATGATCAAGCACAAGTTCTAGAGCTTCTAAATTACCGGCTTACTCAAATATAATTATCAACCAATACCACTATTCCAGAAAAGGCAACAAATTACAAATACACAGCCGTAATGACGGATGAAACACTTGCAAAACCTTAACTCGAACAGGCTAACGGTATCAATTATCTTAGGCACCAAAGGTAGGTAGCTGAATATATTCGAAGGCTTATAATTCTCACAATTTAGTGGACTAGGTTGTGCTAGTTATAATGTCAATTCGGGTGGACTTGTCTTACTAAGAGCATTTTTATATTGAAAGCATATATATTAAAATTTTCATTAAAAAAATTGGTAGGGCAAACATGGAGGGATATGATTAATTTTTCCTATTTGGCTCCCCTCTACACTTAAGTTGAACATTGCATTCAATGTGATAACTGATAAACTAGAGAATATGGAAAATTAAGGGAAAACGGTACTTCTCGGACATAGAGATATATAGCTATGAGAGAGCTATCCTTGAGCATACTTCATAATATTCCAATCTTTAAGCTATATTACCTGTATAAAAGTAAACACACAAAAAGAAAATATTTTTGGGTTTTTTTTAGAAAAATAAATAAAGGATACAAATGGAGTTGTATGGAGAGGGACTCCTCCACACTTAAGTAAAGACGGGTTGCCTCCCGAGAAGCGCTTAATTTTTAAGAGAGTCGTTAGCTAGACTCCTGGTTCTGGAGTTCATTCTTTGGGAAAAAAGGGGGTGACTGCTTCCCTTTGGTCATTATAATCTTCTTCTTCATGATATAGTTTAAGTCGATGGCCATTAACAATAAATGTTTTTCCATCTTTTCCATATAGTTCAACATATCCGGACAGCAAGATTTGAGTTTCGGTTGTTTGAATTTATACTTTGAGTGAAAAAGCAGAACCTTATTTCCATGTGTGAATTCTTTTCTCATTCTTAGTTTTCTATCGTGCCAGACTTTGGTTCTTACCTTGTACAGTCAAGAGTTTTCATAGGCTTGGTGTCAAAGTTCGTCTAATTCGTGTAACTAAAACATTCATCTTTCTCCGGCAGCGATGAGGTCAGGATTGCAATTCTTAAGTGCCCAATATGCACGGTGTTCAATTTTAAATGGTAAGTGGTAGTTCTTTCCATATATTAGTTTGTATGGTGTTGTACCGGTTGGTGTTTTATAAGCAGTGCAAAAAGCCCACAGAGCGTCATTAAGTTTTCTTGACCAAATAATAGGATTGTCTTTAATAGTCTTTTCAAGAATTCTTTTGAGGGCTCTGTTTGTGTTTTCAACTTGACCACTTGTTTGAGGGTGGTATGATGTAGATAAACGGTGACTAACTCCGTATCTCTTCCTAATCTTTTCCATTATCTTGTTACTGAAGTGAGTACCTCGATAGCTTATTAGAGCTTTGGGCATTCTGAATTGGCAGAATAGTTTCTTTAGAAAAGTAATAACCACTCGGGCATCATTGGTTGGTAAAGCTTGAACTTTGGCCCATTTAGATACGTAATCGACAGCGACAAGAATGTATTCAAACTTATGTGATTTTGGGGTATGTGCTTAATTACACATACCATTTTCCATTAAAACCGGACTTAAAAGACCAAAAACATACCAAAAATACATTGTATTTATACGTTTTCACTTATATTGTGCAGGTAACGGATAATCAAGAAAATGACAAAATCGAAGCCAAAACAGACAAAAACCGAGCACGGAATGGAAGGACCATGGGAAGTCAAAAAGTCAAAGTCAACAAAAGTCAATCCCGAAAAAGTCAAAGTCAAAGGCGGAGCCGATATCGAAGAAATGTTAAATGGGCTAACCCGTACCCATCTAATGGGCCGGGTCAGCCTATTTATACATTACATGAAGACTTGTACTAGAAAAAGGCCCAACACCTTTTTTATACCAAAACAAAGACTAAGCCCAAATCCTACTAACTGCAGTTAGGCCCATGTCCCTTAATTATTAACTCTGTTAGCTCACAAGGACCTTCATTGCAATAACCCATTACACTTTGAGGGACTTTTTTTGCCACTTCCCAAAATCATATCACCACAAAGGACGATGGATGCAATTGAAAGATACAAACTCAAGGGCCAAAGGTGTAAAACTCCTAAACCTTCACCCTTGTTCTTACCCAAAACAGATATAAAAACAGAACAACTCCCTTTCCCACCAAAACCCTTAACCTTACAATTTCAGTGTCTTCTCCCCTCTCACCCCTGCAACAACATAACAAAACTTATTAAAACCCCAAACCCCACATCACATGGCATAATTGCCATGTTGGCAATCCTCAAATCCCCTATTCGTCAAGGCATGAGGACAAGAAATCAAGGGTCAATATTGCTAAAATTGGAGAGCAAGCAAAATTGAAGGCCAAGATTGAGACTTGAAGATACTCACACAACAAACACACCCTAGTTCCCTCTCAGTAAAGAAACACAAGAAGAGAAGACCAAGACACTTAGACGTCTCTATATATAGGACTCATTTGTAAGCTCATAGAGGCAAGTAGTTTAACCTAGTTTTAGTTTTTAAGTCATTTTCATTTTATTGTCTTTTAATTACAAGTCTTGTAACCTGTTTTTAATATTAATGAAAGCTTGAAGTTTTTTAAGTTAAATTGTGAGTTCTGCTGTTCCTTATTGTTAAAAACCTTTTACAAAATGTTTTAACCTCTTATTCAAACATATAAGCAATCTGTTTTCATTTAAATGTTAAACACTTAAAAAAAATTTACAAAAATTAAAAATTCACCCTCAAAATACCACAACTTATTTTTGGATGATAAGCCAAAAAGGGATGGGCTTATGGACTCTTACTAGCTTGTCTTTGACAAGCTAAAGCTTGTAGATCCCTTTGTTTATCCTGTTTTGAGCAAGGGGAATTATAAGTTCACTTTTAGATTTTTGCTTATTTAATGTAGCAATTGTTTATTACTGCTTATTTCTGCTTAATCTAGCTTATTATAGTTGTTTTATGCTTATGTAAGCTTGTTTACTGCTTATATGTCTTTTAGTTAAGTTTTTCATCAAAACTGTTAGTTTAGCTTAAAACTGCTTATTTTAGTTGCTTATTTTTTGTGCTTAATCTTGTGTGTGAATTACTTATTTGTCTTTAAAATACCTTGTGCTTAATCTGTTTTAAGTTTGCAAAAGCTTTCTTACCTTGTCTTAAGCCTAAAATGGATTTTTCAAAACTAAAGGAGTGTTTGGGACAGTAAGTTTAATGGGTCAAAATGGGTCAAAAATGACTTTGTGCTTGTGAATCAACTTTGATTAGATAATACTAGTGATAAAATTCAGTTTGTTCAAAATTTTAAGTGTTTAATCTCAAAATCCTAGTTTAATGAACCTGTGGTTTGAATCTGTAAGCATATAGCTTATTTTATAAGCTTGTTTGATTAGACCTTTGAATCTTGTGTATTTGTGATGTTTTTGTGTTTGTTCAAGACCCAAAAGAAGTTAGAAACAAAGTCCATAAGTTCTGCATTTGTGTTTTGAGTTTTGATAAAAACCTGTCAAAATTTTGTTAAGTGTTGAAAAAAAAGAAGAAACAGCTTTTTCATTTAGCATTTCTGGCTTACCCTTTATTTCAAAATGGATTTTGATTGTTGATATAAGTTCTTTAAGGTTCAAACTTAATCTGTTTATAGGTCTTAAGCCCATAAGGATCTTTTTAGTAGCTTAATTTTAAGCTCAAAAGTGCCCTTGTGGACTGTTTTGTTAACAGAATTTGGCATTTAGCTTTTTAGCTTATTTTAGCTTTTTAGCTGTTGAAATTGCTTAATTTAGGTTTAGTGTTGCTCATTAGGTTAGGTTTAGCTTAATTTAGCTTATTTGCATTAGGTTAGAGCTTATTTAAGCTTATTTGCATTGTAGCTTAAAAATTGTAAGTGTTTAAGCTCTTTAGTTACTCTGTCATTTTTAGCTTAATTTAGTTTAAATTCCTTGCTTATTTTTGTTTTCATTTGCTTATTAGGTGTAGTGCAATATCTGAGTTAGCTTATTTACCTTTTTGATAAGCTTATTTGTCCTTAATTATGCTTAACAGTTTGGTATTTGCCTTTTAAGTTAGTTTAGCATTCTGTCTTTTTAACTTGCTTATTTCGTGCTTATTTTTGAATTCTAAAAATTTTGTTTTCATTAAAGTTGTCCATTTACAGCTTATTTATAAGCTGGTTAAAAAATTTGCAAAAAGAAAAACGCTTGGGAGTTTGGAAGTCCAAGGTGAGCACAAGGCTCGAACATGTGACCTCAACAAACTCAACCAAACGTTTTACATACAACACCCTCTACCACTAGCACCCTTGGGATTTCTCTGTTGTAGATTGCATCATTTAATCTTTTATAGTCTTTTTAGCCTATTAAGCTACCAGCCTTATTTAGCTTATTACCAGCTTATTCTAATAAGCTGGTAAGCTCTTTTTATTTTTCTTAAAACCAGCATAGCTTAAACTAATTTCCATGAATTTTTCAGATTTTTCCCATTTCATTTACTATTTTTAATTAATTTTTCTTGTTAAAATCGTTTTTAATTCATAATAAATTATAAAAAAGTCAAAAAAATCTAATTCTTTTTTAGAAAATTTTCTTTTATCAGATAGAACCTAGGAAAATTAGATTTGCTTTCGTAGGGTTAAAATTGCAAAATTTGATTTTTTAAAGAACGGGATTGAATCCCGTTCACGTTTTTTGTGTTTTTAAGCCTTAATCACTTCCGTTTTTGGTCTAGTTTTCTTTGTTCTAGCATTTTAGTCAATTAAGACTTATAAAAGTCAAAAAGATCGTTTTAGGACTTAATCTTGATAAATTAGGGTTTTTAGGTCACGTTTAGGATTCCCGGTTGCGTTTTTAGTTTAAATTTGTGTGCCCTAATTGTTTTTAGTGTAGATTGCATTAATTTTCCCGTAGATTTAGAAAACAAATCAAAATCTTGTTCCATTCAAACATCAAATATCAAACCGACTCTCGACTCTCCAATTCACTCCTCGTTGGGGATAAACGACCCGGGAATATCATATACTACTTCCGGTTTCATTGATTTTCTTGATAATTATCCTTATTATATATTTATAATTATTTATATTATATATATATTAAAAGGTTAGTTTCGAAATTATCAGTCCCATAAAGTCGATACCCCGTACATCGAAAATTTCACATACTTGAATGTTGGTTAAGGGCATCTCATCACGTTTTGATATATTTCCCGTCTTTTGGCATGCTTCGCAAAGTCAGACTAGAGTATGAGCTTCTTTTTTTATTGTTGGCTAGTAAAAACCTGAATCTAGGACCTTTTTAGCGGTTACGTTTGGTCCATAATGTCCACTGGTTGGTCTGTGGTGACATTGATCTAAAATGGTTCGGGTTTCTGGTCCAGATACACAGCGTCTGATCATACCGTCAGAACATACTTTGAAAAGATAGGGTTCTTCCCAAAAGTAGTGTTTGAGGTCAGAGAAGATTTTTTTTCTTTTGTTGGTACGTCATCCCTTTTGGTATAATATCACCCACCAAATAGTTTGCAAAGTCTGTGAACCATGGTTCATCTCTGGTATTATTTTCCATAAGGTTTTCTCCAGGAAAGTTGTCATCAACTTCACTGTCATCACTTGTCTTGTTATTGTCAATCCGAGATAAGTGATCGACAACAACATTTTCTGTACCTCTTTTATCTTTGATTTCTATATCGAATTCTTGTAGGAGTAGAATCCATCGAATAAGACGGGGTTTTGCGTCTTGTTTCTTAAACAGATGTTTAAGAGCTGAATGATCAGTGTGAACAATAGTTTTTGATAGTATAAGATAGGATCTAAATTTGTAAAATCAAAAAAACTACAGCCATAAGTTCTTTCTCGGTTATGGTGTATTTTTGTTGAGTTGGGTTGAGAGTTTTGCTTGCTCCAACTGTGAAATCACTTGCATCACACATAAGTTCAAACGGAAGATTCCAGTTTGGGCTTACGATCACAGGAGCACATGTGAGTTTCTCTTTTAATAATTCGAATGCTTTTTGACATTCATCATCGAATTCAAACAGAGTATCTTTTTTAAGCAACTTAGTTAGAGGTCGGGCAATTTTTGAGAAATATTTAATAAATCTTCCGTAAAAACCGGCATGTCCTAGAAAGCTTCTAACACCTTTGATGTTAGTAGGGGGTGGAAGTTTTGAGATTACGTTGATTTTTGCTTTGTCGACTTCAAGTCTTGCGCCAGACACCTTGTGTCCAAACACAATTCCTTCTTTGACCATGAAGTGACATTTTTCCTAATTAAGGACAAGATGAGCATATTTACAACGTTGGAGCATTTTATCAAGGTTGTTTAGGCATTTGTCCAAAGAGTTTCCAAAGACGAAGAAATCGTCCATGAATACTTCAACATATTCTTCAATCATGTCATGAAAGATTGCCAGCAAGCACCTTTGGAATATAGCTGGAGCATTACATAATCCGAAAGGCATTCGCCTATAAGCTTATGTACCGAAGGGACATGTGAATGTTGTTTTCTCTTGGTCCATAAGATCGATAGGAATTTGGAAATATCCGGAAAAACCATCGAGAAAACAAAAATATTTATTTCCTGCCAGTCTTTCCAACATTTGATCCATAAACGGCAAAGGAAAATGATCTTTTGCGGTTGCTTCATTGAGTTTACGATAATCGATGCATACTCGCCAACCCATAACGGTTCTTGTTGGGACAAGTTTATCATTTTCGTTTATGACTACTGTAATACTGCCTTTCTTCGGTACACAGTGAATAGGACTAACCCAAGGATTATTGGCAATTAGATAAATAATACCGGTATCCAAGAGTTTCATGATTTCTTTTTTAACAACTTCTTGCATATTTAGATTTAACTTTCTTTGTTTTTGGACAACTGGTTTTTTGTCATCCAGAAGTTGTATCTTGTGTTTACAGAATGATAGGCAGATACCAGAAATGTCTTTTGTTTTCCAGGCAAATGCTTCTTTATGTTTTTAAGGACATATACAAGTTTGCTTTTGTTTTGAGTAGAGAGTTGAGATGATATGATTACAGGAAGAAAATATGGTTCTTCCAAAAATACATATTCCAAGTTATGAGGAAGAGGTTTGAGTTCTAGATCCGTAGGAGGTTCTTCGAGAGATGTCTTGATTTTATAATCTGTGTTGATGGAGATTTTCTCAAATTTCGGTTCTTCATCAGACTCAGAGTCATAGTTTTCATTTGAAGCCATTGTTATGAATTTATCGAATTCAAAAAAGATTTCTTCTTCGAGAATGGTTCCTACGATGGAATGGAGGATTTTGCTTCCTTCTTCTAGAAGAGTATCGAAATCTTCTTTTAAGATTTCATCGATAACATCGATACTGAAACATGTATCATCATTTGAATAAGAGTGTTTAATGGTAGAGTCAATATTAAAGAACATTCGTTCAGTCACAACTCCAAGATTGAGTTGTTTCTGTTTAACTCGAATTACTGCATCAGCAGTGTGAAGAAAGGGTCGTCCCAAGATGAGAGGAACTTTGCTATCTTCTTCCATTTCGAGAATAACAAAATCGACAGGGAAGGTGAATTTACCAACTTCAACGAGCATATTTTTAGCTATTCCAATAGGGTATAAGAATGACCGGTCGGCTAATCTTACGCTCATTTTAGTAGGTTTAAGAGTTTCGAGAGATAGTTTTGCATATATAAGGAATATAGCATAAGGTTAATGCTAGCACCAAGGTCGGCTAAAGCATTACAGGAGAAAGTTTTATTGAAGTTACATGGAATAAGAAAACTTCCGGGGTCTCCAAGTTTGGGTGGAACTTTATTTTGAAGAATGGCAGAACTTTTATCGGTTAGAAAAGCGGCAAAAATTTGTTCGATTTTGTGTTTGTTGCTTATTAGTTCTTTGATAAATTTGTCATAGTTAGGCTTTCCGGCTAAGACGTCGACAAAAGGTATGTTGATTCGGACGGCTCGGATCATGTCGAGGAATTTTTTGTATTGGGCCTCCATTTTCTCTTTCCTTAGGAGTTGATGATATGGGATTTTTGGTTTGTATGGTTTGGGTAACAATGTTTCTTTAACTAGTTTTGAAGGTTGAGTTTTTGGTTTAGGTGTAGGTTCATCATCTTCATCATCGCTATCGAAGTTGATAGGGGTTTCAGAATTGTTTTGTTGATCATTTGGGTTATCTGGTGGATCATAGGATTTAGCACTTCTTGTGAATACGGCATTCACATGCTCATTACGAGATTGCAGTGGTTGGTAGGCTTTAAAGTTGTTACCTCGTGGGTTTGGTTGAGTGTTGCTTGGAAGAGATCCAAAAGGTCGACCAGATTGCTTGTCAGCGAGTCTGTCGAACTTAGCTTCAAGGTTTTGGATTAAAGCTTAATGATTTTTGGCTATTGTTTCGAGTTGAGTTTTGAGGTCCATGAATGTCTCTTTAACAAAAACATTGGTTGATTGCTGAGATTTCATGAAATCGTTGAATTGTCTTTGAAGATCATAGGATTTATAATCGGTGTTGGATCGGTAGTTGTCTCGGTTGTAATCATTCTGTCCGCTTGAATGCCAATTATCACAATTTAAGTCTCGATCGCGATAATCATTGTAAAAACGAGTCTTACGGAAAGCTTGCATGAATTTAGCTTCTTCTTCACGGGACATAGGTGTGTCATCATCGTCAAGATCAGGTGTTGGTTGTTTTGCACGAGATTGGTGTTCTTTATAGCGAGCATCCATTTTTATGGTCATGGCATCCATTCGGGCCATAATTTTGTCAGTGTCGGAATTGTTGCTACCTTCATCGGCGAAAGAAACGGTTTTCTTAAGAGATGATTTGGTTTTTTGATTTTTAGCCTAGTCGAGCTTGAGTAAGACTTTATCTTCGAGAAGCTGATAAGCTTGATTTGATGTTTTATAGAGGAAAATACCACCGGCTACGGCATTTAGAACTTCTTGGGTTATTTCGTTGAGACCATGGTAATAGATTTTGATAATATTGCCTTTGGACAGATTATGACCATGGCAATTTCTGAGCATTTCCTTCATACGAAGCCAAGCATCGGTTAGAAATTCATTTTCATGTTGAGAAAAGGCATGGATTTCTCTAAGGAGTCGGTCGAAAATAGCTGGGGGAAAGAATCGGCTAATGAAAGCGGTTCGAAGTTCATCTCATGTTTTGATAGTTCCTTCGTTGAGTTCGTCCAACCATGTTTTTGCTTCCCTAGTGAGTGATAGGGGAAACATCATTAGGCGGATAGCTTCATTCTTGGTATCTTTGTATTTAAACATATTGCAGATTCCGAGGAATTCTTGAATGTGTTTATAAAGATCCTTTTTAGTTCTACCATCAAATTGGTTTTCTTTGACGAGAGTCAAGTAGTTACTTTTAATGGCAAATTCGTTAGCGGTTTCAGGAATAGTGATCGCAGAACTCGGAGTCGAAGCGACAACAGGGTCGGCAGCCTACATGGGTTCATCATCCATTGGATCGTAATTTCGAAGAATATCAAGAAAGTGACGGAAGTAATTTATGTTGAGAATTGGCGGATAGACAATTCTCGGGTGTTGAGTTAGATTTTTTCTTTGATCGAATGGAATTCTTCTGTTTCGTCGACGAAGTCTTCGATTCGGAGTACGTTCAGGTTCAGGTAATGGTTCAGCAAGTTCAGAATTGGAAGCACATGTATGCATCCAAAGGAGAAATTGTTTGGGTTAGATTGCCAGAAAACTGTACGGCGATTTTTAAAAAAGATGGGGGGTTAAAATAATTTTCCAGAGTTGATTACAGAACAGTTTAAAATCCCCGGCAGCGGCGCCAAAAACTTTGATGTGTTTGAAAAGCTTAAAATTTATAATGACTGAAAATACCAATTTTATTATAGGGAAACACGCGGGTAAAATTATAACCCACGTATATAGTATAATCTTTTTTAGGTAAGACCAGGTCGTCCACAGGGATTTGAGTAGTGTTCAAATAATCAGGAAGAAAATAGACTTTAACAATTTTGAAAATAACTTTTGTTTTACCAGTGATAATAAACATGACTACTCGGATAGTTGAGAATAATTTATAAGTATTGGTAATGATTAAGACCTGATGGAACTTTTAACTTATAAAAAGGATTTCTCGTCAGAAAAAGTTTTCACAAATTAACTTAATTAACTTAAGACTTATATTTAGTTGTCTAGACCAGATGTGTCACTCAAATGATCCAGTTACTTATTATATCAAAACTTATTTTGTTTATCAATTTACGAAAGTGGATTTCTCGACACAAACGATAAAGACCATAGACAAATCTTTAAAACCATATAGATCATAACGGATCTTTCGACCTATTCCGATATGATTATATATGTTGGATTATGTGAGTTGGTTTCACATGTTATACGTTAGAAACACGTGAGCCTATTAGGGGCACACATATTAATACACGAAGAATACGTTTTATTACTTTACGAAATAAATATTTAAATAGTCGTTAATTACGTTACTTGTTTAACTAATTTAACGGATATATTAAATATATAAAACCAAGAGACTAAACCGGACAAAACCCGAACCACAAGGGAGCTCATTGTTTGGCCGACTCCCCTAAGGTTCTAGAAGGGGTGTTTGGCCGGCTATAGAGAGGAGAAAAAGGAAAGGGAAAAAGATTTGGATAAATATGGAAAAGATGCTTATCTTGTTCCAAAAGCTTTAGGGTTAGGCGCATGTATAAACCCCTACCCTAAACCTTATTAATCATCCATTCTATCTAAAAAACACCAAAGAAATTCGACGCTCCATTTCTCCCCATAAACCCTAACCGAAACCCTAAAACCTTTTAGGGTTTTTTGGTTCTTTCTTTCAAACCAAGTCGACCAAAACCCTTTAGGGTTTTCATTTTACTCTTCCTCCTTGCTAGAATATTCTTGATTCAACACACGGTGTTTTTTTGGTGTTTCCTCCTTGTTTGACGCAATACACAACCCTATATAGGGTTTTCGGTTTGAAGTTTGGTAATTAGGGTTTGGCTATAAACCCTAATTAGGGTTTTTGATTTGGTTCGATTAGCTCAAGGATGCATTTAGTAATCGGTATAACAATAGAGGGTGTTTGGTTCGTGAAGTCAAGTCTAGACAGCTTGACGTATTCCGTTGACGTGATTGTGTGAGCAACCGTAGAGGTGGTAATTTAACCACTAATCTATTTTCAAGATTAATTGCAAGAGGTAAGTTTTTCTTCCTTTATCATGTGTTAATTCATGTGCTAAAACTAGATCCATCCATTGCGTACTCGTGGCTAATTGGTTACCTAGTTTGTTTAAATCCCAACAGTGGTATCAGAGCCAACTCGTTCTGGCATTATGGGTTACACGTTTAGTTTTAATATTCACGCCTAGTTTACACGCCCAATATTAAAATATATGCTTGATTTGTTACGTTAGTATTTTATTTTTTTGTTTTACTAGTAAAATATGGCAAAGATATGCAAATCTTTGCCATAATTAAATAAAATATGTAGATCTAGATCTTGAAAATTATTAATTGTTAATATATGTTAAAAAGGAATTAAAATTAAATTGTTAATTTAGTAGATTTGTTTCCTTTTTTATTATGATTATTTTGGAAAGTAAATCACACTACATATCTAAAAGATCTTGATTTTTATTTATGGTAATAAAATCTTTTATTTTTTGAAACTAGATCTTTTAAATATTTAGTCTGAGTTTGTTTCTTAATCCGACCATAAGACTTTCTCAATCACAATATGTGGTGCATAGGGCGATCTAGGTACTGAGCTAAAAACCTAGTAAAGGTCTTATGTTTTCCAATTGGGGAAGACTCGCAAGAGTACTCGGATTTTATATGTCTACTTGTTTATTTAATGTCATCTTTAGTTTTAGTCTGTTTAATGTGCTTATTTGTTTACTTGATTTCTTGTTACGCACCTAAATAAATAAAATACGGATTAATACTTAAAGTGAAAGATGATGTTAATATGATCTAGTAATTTACACGTCTGAATAATATGTTCAATGTGACCTGCAATATGTTTCGTGTAAAACTTGGTTTTTTGAGAAAATTAACTAGATATTAAATTATGAAACCTGCTTTCTTGATTTAAAAACTGGACATTATGAATCTATGGGAAGTACGGCTCATCCACTAGAACAAACTAAAAGAGAAGTTAAGGCAGACATTCCTAAAGAATTTAGGTTTTTAATAAGCTTCGCGCTGACCTGTTTCTCTGCTTCTTTGTATGTTCAATTAGAGTTACCGAGAACCTTATGATCACTACAATGTCGTATAAAAGGTTTTTAAAACTAGTGCTACAAAGTTGTTTTGCATGCTTCTTTTGTAACTACGCGATTTTATCACCATTTATGTGAATACCCATGTGAAAAATTTTAAGTCTATTGTCCGACCACAACCAGAACACATGCATTTTTTTCGGCTTGGCCCTCTAATTGGTCACTACCTGTAGGTCATTCCAACCCATGGCGAATTTCGTTGACTGGTCAGACCTATGGCGATTTTTGCACGATCTTGCTTAGTGGACTTAAATCGTGTATGCTTGTTCAAATCTTGGACCCGAGGCATACGATGAGACTAAACATGCTCTTGATATTATTACGTGTTTACTAATGTCATGACAAGTCTCATAAATCTAAGAGTTGCATCGAATGGAATTAACGCTCGTCGCTTACCTCTTGCCCTACTTGTTTACTCGTTGGTCGGACCTTTGGTAATAAGTGGGAGGTCAAGTTGAATCTTAGTCTTAATTAATAAATTAATTGGGTAGTTAATTCTATTAAGAATTTAGTTATCAAAAAAACTAAAATTGAACATTTTATGTTCTGATCAATTGTGTTATTGCAACATAATTCGTAAACGAAAGTTTGTTTTCTCAAAAAGACAAAAATAGTTTCTTTTCCTAGTTAAAAGAGTGAGACTTACTCCTATCTCTTCTCCTTGCTTAACAAAACAAAGATAGGATTACAATTGAAGTTTTCTTATTAAATTTAAACTCACTTTCAATCTTTCATTACCCTTTTTCAGTTTGAAACTCTTTGAAAAGATAAAATTAAATTTTTTTTTTTTTTTTTTTGAGGGGGGGGGGGGGTTTTGTTAACTTAGAACATTTTTGTCTATAGCTACCAAAAATTAATTACATCTTGACTTATCATGACGATGTAAGGAGTTTTTAAATGATTTAATAAGGGATTCTTAAAAACTGCAATGAGTAAAAAAATTGCTAGAGGTATTCTAGGTAAATTTTCTGGACTCATTTCATTCCTTATAGTGATAAACACCCTTGTGGCTGGGCATACCGATTAAGGAGGAATTGCATGCTAAAATGTTCAAGTTAATGAAAGCATGAATTGCTAATCCCTCATCTACATAAGTAGAACTTCATATACTCTATTCAATACCTAAGTACGTTGCTACTTGTAGGCATTCAAAGAGAGTAGGGAAGTAAATAAATCGCTATTTGCTTTCTACTGGTGATGTAACACTTACAATGTTAACAAATCCAGTGGGAGCTTGTGTTTTATTACTGAAAAGACATTCATGTAATATTGTCAATTTCAGTGGGAGCTACAAGCTTTATTTCCTTGTTAGTTACCCATATTATTTCTTACTTGCTAAAAAATAATTCATTACTTTCTGAATATGAACAACCATAGTTTAAAGGAAGATTGCATTTTATTTTATTAGATAACAAGTTGCCTTTCTGATGTTGCTTCCTGAAACGTTATCTATAGAATAATAATCCACAATTCCTTATTAAAAGTTATGGTTCGGATCTACTTTTAATATCTATGACACTATCATATTGTGTACAATTTGAGTCGATTGTCTCTACGTACTGTTTGTCTACTTTAGATTATGTTGTACCGTACACAAGTGGGAGAAATCTTAAGTGTGTGCAAGGAACAACATATAAAATATAATTATTAGTTTCTATTGACCGCAAGGTAAAGAAGCTAATAATTCTACTAGGACTTAAACACACAAGATGTTTGTTGCCCTATTACATTTAAACGTCAAGATATATTGTAAAGATACTTTAGCACATTCACTACATGTTTTAGTCAATATAATTATGGTTAAATCATATAATCATAATTATGAAGTATGAAATTAACTTGAAATTACTATTGAACTCAAGAGTTTGCGTTCATAACCACTTTAGTTACTATAATTATGTATCCTGGTTGAGACTTAATTATAAAGTCCTTGAATTTATCAATGACTCGTAACATAAAGTAAGTAGTAAAATTGTTATGTCTTCTTGTTGACACATAAACATAAAGTCCTTGAATTATTCAAAGACTTATAACGTATACTTAACATGTTCTGTTTTCTTGTAAACACATAAACATAGAGGTCTTGAACTATTCAAATAAATATATGTTATAGCATGCACTTGGTTTTAAAATAATTTGTATTCAATTTGGTTTGACCCAATTGACAAGAATTTGATCCAAAGAAAATTAAGTTATCTAAGGAATTCTGATGAAGTCTCACAATTCCAATACTCATAGAATACCACATTATTATGGTATGTCTAATGTGTTGAAACAAATTGTATTCATATCGTTTTATTTCTAATAACTTTAATTGCTCTACCTCCAAAATCTATCCATATTAGAAATTTGTGCGTGTCATAGATACACTCAATATAGTTCCAACCTAGAAGGTATTCAAAACATTATCTGTTTATAGATTGGGATGAATCCCATTATGTCTTGATTAAAGTTCTATTACTTTTTCAAATAAAGGATGCAGTGTTTTTTTAGAATTCAAATATCATCAAATAACTTCCAAATTTAACTTAAAAGAATTAAAGTAATATATGGATACTAAAATATATTAAAACTTGTGATTATCTCCAAATATATTCAATGCTGCGTTTTTAAAAGATTACTTTTCCAAATAAAGGATGCAGTGTTTTTTTTAAATTCAAATATCATCAAAATAACTTCCAAATTTAACTCAAAAGAATTAAAGTAATATATGGATACCAAAATATATTCAAACTTGTGATTATCTCCAAAGATATTCAATGTTGCATTTAAAAAAAAATCGGTAGATTAAGAGTATTTTTTGTAATTATTTTTTGCATCACCTTATATATTTTAACTTGCAAGATATAATACAAAAATAGCTAGTCTAGTGGTTATGTAGTTTGTTAATATCATAAAGATATTAGGTTCAAATCTTGTTACTGACAAATTATTTTTTTAAAATGAAATTTACAAAAAAAATAAAAAAACGAAATTTACAAAAAAAAAATGAAATTTACAAAAAAAAAACGAAATTTACAAACAAAAAAACTTGATGACATGGCCTGCGTGATGACATTGACTTATGACGTGGCAAAAAATAGTCAAATGCCTCCTGTTATATATAATGTAGACAAATATATCATGTTTAAAAAAATTCTCTTTTGATATAAATTTAGAAAATATTTGAGTAGATTTGAACCCCAAAAAATAATATATTATTTTGATTAAATCACAAGATGGGTTTATTCGATAAAAATGATTCTATTTTAAAGAATAATAGACTTCAAATGGGTGTTGAGGTACTTACCATCCGTTGTTTATATAATTATATATATATACCAAAAAAAAGGCCCCAAAAAAGAAAAATACGCCTCGGCTCGCCCCAAAACCGGGTCACATCAAATTTTGTGTGTTGACCCGGTCCCCACCACCACATTAATGAAATGATTTTCTTTCTATTTTTTTTTTTTTTAACAATTATTCTTTCTTTTTTATCATTTTTTTTTTTCCTTATTTTCTGAATTTTTTTAAAATAAAATTTCCTTTTTTTCCTCGGAATACCCTCTTCGCGCTGTTTTTGAGTTCATCGATTCTGTTTTTATTATAAAAAAACTTTAAGTTTCCTCAAACCTCCCTCCGCTAAGCGTCTCGTTTATCCACAATCAGTGTAGTCAAATTCATGCTCTAATTTAATACCTTATTTTGGGCTAATTTAGAATTAGATGCATGTTACAATGGGATGCATTCATTATTACAAATTATATGCATCGTTTGATAAAAAAACAAAAAAACTTGATGACATGCCCTGCGTGATAACATGGACTTATGACGTGGCAAAAAATAGTCAAATACCCCATGTTATATATAAGTGTGTGTGTGTGATGTGTGTGTTGTGTGTGTGTGTGTGTCTTTTGCACAAGAGCAAGACGAGATAACAACAACAATATCTAATTGAGAGTGTTTAGATGACTGCCAACAACGGTATCTAATTGAGAGTGGTTTAGATGACTGTTAAAACAAGTGTTTACAAATTATATAAGGCATAATGTTGTTTGTGTACATAGATGCTAGAGGATAATAAATCCTAGTTAAAGTAAGATTTCATTATTTATGATAAATCTGCTAGCTAGATATGCTTAATCAAGAGCATTGTTGCAATACACATTAAAGAATGAGAATACTTTACATTATATGAAACTGTAAAAATGACTGTCTTAGATAGGTATGTTGCTGACTTCAAACACCCTCAAAAGGTACTGTTACATTTTCATACTATGATTCTTGCAATAGTATGCAAATATACATACGACACTCATTAAATCCTTCATAAATTTGTGAATTTGAAACAAGTATTCAGAAAGTTTACTCATATGACTATTTAGCTTTCTTGCATAAAAAGAGTTGAGAATATTGAAAACATTAGACTTCAACTTACTAATTAGTTTCATGCATATCTGTTTTATTAGTATTTGGATAATTGAGATTGTAAGACAATTTTTACTTTCTGATGAATAAAGATACTTGGTATTCGTTCTTCGTTTAGATAATAATTGTTATCCTATATTTGCATGTTTAATCCTTGAATAATTGTATTATTCTAAATATGTCCATTGTCGGTTAATAATTTGGGAATATTGTTACATTAAGGCAAATGTGAGTGTTGGTTATACATTTTGAATCTATGGATTGTTCCCACCAAACTCGTATGTTATTCACAAGGGATGCATATTGGACACCCCAACCTTCGGATATTTACTTTTGGATCCTTGTCATGAGTAAGATATCGAAAATAGTTTAATAAGTCATCCTTAGACTTGAGATGCAAGCAAGTTTTGCATGTGTGGATGTCACTTTTTAAGTATAAGTCAAACGCTATCTTGAATAAGGTAGTTATAAAGGCTATTCTTGGAAGTGATGTGAAGCAGCATCCACAACACTTGTAGTTAATTTAGAATTTGTTTCTCCACTTGATATGTGCAGAATAATACCATAGGCCCTCTCCATAACTAATCATATAAATGAATGGCCATTCCCAAACGGTAATCTAAGATGATTCTTGATTACATTAGGTATATCTGAATTATTTCTATAACGAGAAACATAATGTTAAACTGTATGCAACAAGTTAGGATCTATATCCATGGTTTAATGGTATCTGTAACAAATGGATGATTATAAAGCAAGGAATGCATGACCATTAAAAGCTGAGATTGTTCTTGAAACTTTATCTCAAGTATTTCTAATTTAAAGGCAAGTACGAGTGTTGCTAGACGTTTCCATTGCCAGTATAAATGTTGAATGCTACTCCAACTCCCAAGTGGGAGCTGTTGGATAATGTGAGTTGGTTTCGCATGTTATACGTTAGAAATACGTGAGCTTATTGGGGGCACACACGTTAATACACAAAGAATACGTTTTATTACTTCACGAAATAAATATTTAAATAGTCGTTAATTATGTTACTTGTTTAACTAATTTAACGGATATATTAAATATATAAAACCAAGGGACTAAACCGGACAAAACCCGAACCACAAGGGACTAATACTTAAAGTGAAAGATGATGTTAATATGATCTAGTAATTATACGCCTGAATAATATGTTTAATGTGACCTCCTATTTGTTTCGTGTAAAACTTGATTTTTTGAGAAAATTAACTAGATATTAAATTATGAAACCTCTTTTCTTGATTTAAGAACTGGACATTATGGATCTATTGGTAGTACGGCTCATCCACAAGAACAAACTAAAAGAGAATTTTAAGGCGGACATTCCAAAAGAATTCAGGTTTTTAATAAGCTTCGCGCTGACTTGTTTCTCTACTTCTTTGTGCGTTTAATTGGAGTTATCGAGAACCTAATGATCACTACAATGTCATATAAAGGGTTTTTAAAACTAGTGCTACAAAGTTGTTTTGCATGCTTCTTTGTACACGATTTTAACATATTTATGTGAATACCCCATGTGAAAAAATTTAAGTCTATGCTAGCCAACCAAGAACACGTGCATTTGGCTTGGCCTCTTTGGTTGACCTTAGGGTCATTTCAACCCATGGCGAATTTCGTTCACTGGTCAGACCTATGGCATTTTTACACGTTCTTACTTGGTGGACTTAACTCGTGTATGCTTGGTCAGACCTTAGAACCGAGGCATAAGATGAGACTAAACATGTTCTTGACATTATTACGTGTTTACAAATGTCATGACAAGTCTTATAAATCTAAGAGTTGCATCGAATGCAATTAACGCTCGTTGCTTACCTCTTGCCCTACTTGTTTACTCGTTGGTCAGACCTTTGGTAATAAGTGGGAGGTCAAGTTGGATCTTAGTCTTAATTAATAAATTAATTGGGTAGTTAATTATATTAAGAATTTAATTATCGAAATACTAAAATTGAACTTTTAATGTTCTGATCAATTGTGTTATTGCAACATAATTCGTAAATGAAAGTTTATTTTCTCAAAAAGACAAACATCGTCTTTTTTCCTGGTTAAAAGAGTGAGACTTACTTCTATCTCTTCTCCTTGCTTGACAAAACAAAGATAGGATTACAATTGAAGTTTTCTTATAGAATTTAAACTCACTTTCAATCTTTCATTACCCTTTTTCGGTTATGAAACCGTTGAAAGATAAAATATTTATGTAACTTAAGTACATTTTTGTCTATAGCTACCCAAATAATAACATCTTGCACTTGTCAAGACAATGTATGAGTTTTAAATGTTAATAAGAAGAATTCTCAATAAACCGCAATGAGTAAAGAAAATTGTTAGAGGTCTTCTAGGTAGATTTTCTAGACTCATTTCATTCCTTATAGTGCTAAACACCCTTGTGGCTGGGCATACCGATTAAGGAGGAAATGCTAAAATGTTCAAGTTAATGAAAGCATGAATGGCTAGTCCCTCATCTCCATAAGTAGAAATTCATATATTCTGTTCAATACCTAAGTACGTTGCTACTTGTAGGCATTCTAAGAAAGTAGAAAAGTAAATAAATCGCTATTTGCTTTCTACTGGTGATGTAACACTTACAATGTTGACAAATCATGTGGGAGCTTTGCGTTTTATTACTGAAAATACATTCATGTAATGTTGTCAAATTCAGTGGGAGCTACAAGCTTTATTTCCTTGTTAGTTACCCATGTTATTTCTTACTTGCTTTGAAATAATTCATTACTTTCTGAATATGAACAACCATAGTTTAAAGGAAGATTGCATTTTATTTTATTAGTTAGCAAGTTGTCTTTCTGATGTTGCTTCTTGAAATGTTATCTATAGAATAATAATCCACAATTCCTTATTAAATGTTATGGTTCGAATCTACTTTTAATATCTATGACACTATCATATTGTGTATACAATTGAGTGATTGTCGTACTATTTGTCTACTTTAGATTATGTTATCCCGTACACAAGTGGGAAAAATCATAAGTGTGTGCAAGGAACAACATATAATAATATGATTATTGGTTTCTATTGACCGCAAGGTAAAGAAGCTAATAATTCTACTAGGACTTAAACACACAAGATGGTTGTTGCCCTATTACATTTAAACATCAAGATATATTGTAAAGCTACTTCAGCACATTGACTACATGTTTTAGTCAATATAATTATGGTTAAATTATATAATCATAATTATGAAGTATGAAATTAACTTGAAATTACTATTGAACTCAAGAGTTTGTGTTCATAACCACTCTAGTTACTATAATTATGTTTTCTGGTTGAGACATAATTATAAAGTCCTTGAATTTATCAATGACTCAAACATAAAGTAAGTAGTAAAATTGTTATGTCTTCTTATTAACACATAAACATAAAGTCCTTGAATTATCCAAAGACTTATAACGCATACTTAACATGTTCTGTTTTCTTGTAAATACATGAACATATAGGTCTTGAACTATTCAAAGAAATATACGTTATAGCATGCACTTGGTTTTAAAATACTTTGTATTCAATTTGGTTCGACCCAATTGACAAGTATTTGATCCAATGGAAATTAAGTTATCTAAAGAATTCCAATGAAGTCTCAGAATTTCAATACTCATAGAATACCACATTATTATGGTATGTCTAATGTGTTGAAACAAACTATATTCATATCGTTTGATTTATGATAACTTTAATTGCTCTACCTCCAAAATCTATCCATATTAGAAATTTACGCGTGTCATAGATACACTCAATATAGTTCCAACCTAGAAGGTATTCAAGACATTATCTGTTTATAGATTAGGATGAATCCCATTATGTCTTGATTAAAGTTCTAAAATTTGTTAATATCTTATGAAGCATATTATTAACAAACAGAGATGAGAACTATAAAATGTGTTTTGCGTTTTGTGTTTCCCAATTAAAAACAATTTATTGTTGCTTAAATACTTAGTATTTAGAGAATTATCTCTACTTACAAAAGTAAGCAGGAGCATCTGTAAATCGTAAATATATTCAAGAGCAAAATACATAACCTTCTGAATTCACTTGCTGATGTCATACTGAGGTTAAACATGAAAAATGTCAAACCAAAGTATAATATAACTCTTATTCATAAATCCGCAAAGATGCCTCATCAATAGAGTGATATATTAATGCTGAGGATTATAAGTTAGATGGTCATAGTAAACCTGCTAACTAATAAGATGAATTATCACATATTGAATCTGATAAATATCTTAGAACTATGAATGACAAGGTGCAGTCCTTAAAAGACAATCAATGTTATGAGCTTGATTGATATTTCACCAAACAGTAAAACATAAGGTTAGAATAAGTTTCTTTTGAAGAAAGGCTCATAATGATAAGATTATATACATATTAATGCCTGACTGATGATAAGATTTTAAATCTTACTCTAGCAATTGACTATGATTAAATATTACTTTTCTACACGTATTAATTATATAAAGATAACTAATTGTCATACATGTTTTCTTGAATCTGAAATATAGCGAATTAAGGTTCATAACACTTTCCTTAATGATTACCTTTGCGAGGACGGTGCTTAATCAAAAGGGTTATGAGTTTGTATTTGGTACATGGCAATTAAGTTTTATAACACTTTCCTTTATGATTACCTTTTGCGAGGACGGTGTGTAATCAAAAGGTTTATGAGTTCAAATAATTTTTATAAAGTATACAAGATAATATAATCTAAGTGTGGATTGGATCATGCATCTAGGAGGTGAAATCTTATGTTTAATTACAATATGATTTTTGATATATTTAAGATAACTTCTGAGTACACATGACATCAAGTGGGAGCACTATGTTTTTCCAAAAATTCATATGTTGTATAACGTATTGAAGGTATCATTTCATCTAAGCTAGATGTTAATCCTTAAGAGTGGAATGACACTTCACTTGGGAATTTAGGAAATAAAACAAACAACCTTGGAATAAATGTTTATTAAATAAACATATGCGGTAAATTAAGTCCAACACAATGCAATATATCATTGAAGCAAGTCTTAAATGATATATTCCACTTGAGATAATTTAATATCAAAACCTTAAGTTGTTAACTAGGGATTCGTTGTATATATATATATATCTTATATTATGTATGAGTCTGGTTGTTACTTTTGCACAAGAGCAAGACGAGATAACAACAACAGTATCTAATTGAGAGTGTTTAGATGACTGCCAACAACGGTATCTAATTGAGAGTGGTTTAGATGACTGTTAAAACAAGTGTTTACGAATTATATAAGGCATAATGTTGTTTGTGTACATAGATGCTAGAGGATAATAAATCCTAGTTATAGTAGGATTTCATCATTTATGATAAATCTGCTAACTAGATATGCTCAATTAAGAGCATTGTTGCAATACACATTAAATAATGAGAATACTTTACTTTTTATAAAACTGTAAAAATGACTGTCTCGAATAGGTATGTTGCTAACTTCAAACACCCTCAAAAGGTACTGTCATATTTTTATACTATGATTCTTGCAATAGTATGCAAATATACATACAACACTCATTAAATCCTTCAAAAAAATTTGAATTTGAAACAAGTATTCGGAAAGTTTACTCAGATGACTATTTAGCTTTCTTGCAAAGAAATAGTTGAGAATGTTGGAAACATTAGACTTCAATTTACTAATTAGTCTCATGCATATCTGTTTTATTAGTATTTTGATAATTGGGATTGTAAGACAATTTTTACTTTCTGATGAATAAAGATACTTGGTATTCGTTCTTCATTCATATAATAATTTTTATCCTATATTTGCATGTTTAATCCATGAATAGTTGTATTATTCTAGTATTTCCTTTGTCGGTTAACAATATGGGAATATTGTTACATTAAGGCAAATGTGAGTGTTGGTTATACATTTTGAATCTATGGATTGTTCCCACCAAACTCATATGTTATTCACAAGGGATGCATATTGGACACTCCAACCTTCGAATATTTACTTTTGGATCCTTGTCATGAGTAAGATATCGAAAATGGTTTAATAAGGCATCCTTAGACTTGAGATGTAAGCAAGTTCTGCATGTGTGGATATCACTTTTTAAGTATAAGTCAAACGCTATCCTGAATAAGGTAGTTATAAAGGCTATTCTTGGAAGTGACATGAAGCAGCATCCACAAAACTTGTAGTCAATATAGAATTTGTTTCTCCACTTGATATGTGCAGAATGATACCATGGACCCTCTCCAGAATTAATCAGATAAATGAATGGTCGTTCCCAAAGGGTAATATAAGATGATTCTTGATTACATTAGGTATATCTGAATTATTTCTATAATGAGAAACATAATGTTAAACTACATGGAATGAGTTAGGATCCATATCCATAGTTTAACGGTATCTGTAACAAAGAGATGATTATAAAGCAAGAAATACATAACCATTAAAAGCTGAGATTGTTCTTGAAACTTTATCTCAAGTATTTCTAATTTAAAGGCAAGTGCGAGTGTTGCTAGACGTTTCCATTGCTAGTATAAATGCTGACTGGTACTCCAACTCCCAAGTGGGAGCTGTTGGATTATGTGAATTGGTTTCGTATGTTATACGTTAGAAATACGTGAGCCTATTGGGGGCACACACATTAATACACGAGGAAAAACCCTAATTAGGGTTTTTGATTTGGTTCGATTAGCTCAAGGCTCATAAGGGTGTGGTTGGTAATCGGCATAACACTAGAGGGTGTTTGGTTTGTGAAGTCAAGTCTAGACAGCTTGGCGTATTCCGTTGACGTAATTGTGTGAGCAACCGTAGATGTTGTAATTTAACCACTAATCTGTTTTCAAGATTAATAGCAAGAGGTAAGTTTTTCTTCCTTTATCATGCGTTAATTCATGTGCTAAAACTAGATTCGTTCACTGCGTACTCGTGGTTAATTGGTTACATAGTTTGTTTAAATCCTAACAATATAATCTAAGTCAATAAGCAAAACCGACAAGATAAGATATAATAGGGGTGCAACATAAGCTTGAGATTAATGAGATCACAATCATACCAAACACTTATTCATTATCATAACTTCACCGAGTAGTCATGAGAGAATTACCCTCTCATGGCTATGTAGTTTATAACATAACTTGATTCAACAAGAAACTTCATTATTTCAATAAACTAAGATGGTGTTCTTCTTTGTTCTTGGTTGTTTGATCTTGAATCTTCAAAATGTATGGTGTTTATGCTTGGGAGAAGGGTTGGAAAAGGGTTTAGGATATCATAAAGGTAAGAGAGAGTGTGTGTGATATGAGGGAAATGAGTATGAAGGGATGATTTGTGGTGAAAAATCGTCTCCTATTTATAGGCTGATTTTGGGGTGAAAGTGCGGCGCATAATTTTATAAGTGTGGCGCACATGAGGTGTTAATGCGCCAGTATTTATGACTTCATTTAATTTTTGTTGCCAGATGAGAAGTGCCCGTACTTAGGGAGTTAATGCACTATTTTGACCGAGTCTTTAATTCTTTGACTTTGAGGAGAAGTGCGGCGCACATTGGGTAAGTGCGGTGCACAATTGCACTTTCCAGCTTGAGACTTTATCTTTTTCTTGTATCTTGATTTTCGAGGTGTATAAGTACTTGATCTTTGTTTTTTTTAGCTCGGGATGTCTTCAAGTGAACCTGCAAGTATTTCATGCTATTAAGTATCAAAAGTTCACGAGAAATGATAAAATATGTATAAATAACGGCACCGAAAACATGTATATTTTTGGCGTTATCAAAGCATCACACCTTTGATAAGAAGACTAACAAAAAGAAAGTAAAAAATTTATAAAATTTAGGCAATATAACATACTTTATAAAACAAAGGAAACTAGAAAATACCGATGGTATTGGGTAAACAAGAAAACGACGCCCTGGATTTCTCTCAGCCCATGATATACGTCTAGCCAAACGAATGTTGCATTTGCAATGAGTTGGGAGAACTCGATTACGAGATAGATTGCCATTGTGGGAAGAAGAAGAAGCCATTGCAATGTAATTAGGGTTAGGGTTACAGTACTTTGTTTGAGTGATTGGGGAGAAAATAAAAGTGTTAGGGTTTTTTTTTTTCTTAAAATGGTCTATAAAAAGCCCCAACGGGTTAAAATTTGGATAAATACATATCGGGTCAAGATTTGAATCAAATATAAACCGGGTTATAATCTGACGTGTATATCAGTTTTAAAAAAAAGCTACGTGTGAAATAACTTGTTACCAATCGGTGACATTAGCTACATTGTTGAAAATTTGAATGTATTTTAGCAATTCAAGTAATAGATATAGTTTGTTATGTATTTCGTGTTTTTTGATAAAGTATATTGCGTATTTTTAGACTCCATCCTATTATATAAAAGATTTATTATTTATTATTAGCAAAAGCATAAATAAGGCATCAATGGATCAGTGATCCTATCAAATGCAGGTTACAAAAGTAATATTTGATCTAAAAATGTGTTGGTTGTCATCAAACAAAAAGCATGTTGGTTACAAAAGTAATATCAAATCCAGTAACTTCAGTTCATAATCTAGCAAAAATGTTCCGAGTAAGTGCTTGTTTGGGATTCTGTTTGAAGGCCGTTCTGACTCTATAGTGGGACACTCAGCATGTTTATTTGTGGAATGTTGTACCAATTTTAAGGTTTCAGGGTGTTTGGGGTTTGCAGTGAGGTCAGGTAGTTTCTGCAAGTGTCAAGTGAATGTGTCCAGTCATTTGCAGATGCTATTTTGTCTTTGTTGCACTCTTCATTAAGTTGCCTCAAATACCATTTGTTTTCCAAGTGATGTGGTCCAGATGTGCGATGAGAATATTTATTTCGTCTTGGCTTCTGTTAGGACAGTGCTCAGACAAGTCATTTGGTCATTTTCTTTTGTGACAATATTGGCATGTATGTGATATTTGGGGCCCATCATGGTGGCAGCTTGACTGAGTTTTGTCATCATTCTTATGGGCTTTTTCTCTTCATGCCAGTTTTGTCATCACAAACTTGAGTCACATGGTCTGTATCCTTAGTCAAGTTGAGATAGAATGCTCCAAATGATAGGTTTTAGTTCCCTTTTCTTTGTTTTGCAATTGTATTTTGTCTAGGGTTCACACTCTCTTAATCATCTTGTTAATAGAGTGGGCCGTCTTGTATTGTATCATTGTCTTTTTTGTGGTTCTTAATAATATGTTGCCGTTAAAAAAAAGCATAAATAACAAAACCTATTGTTTTGTGTTCTTATCATTGAATTTTTTCCTTTTCTGGCCAAAAGTTTTATAGTCAAATAAAAAAAGATCTCACATTCCGACCCTCTTATAGAACCAACACAATGATAAGTGATGTAAAGCTTTCAATTTCTTCTAAGTTTAACAAGCTTGTGCCCTAAGAGCACATAATAAAAAGGTAAAAAGTACACAAGGTCCCACAAAAAAGTACACAGGGATCCACAAAATGTGGATTCTTATGTACTTTTCTGTGGGACACTATGTACCTTTTATGTACTTTTAGTCTTTTTATCATGTGCCTCTGAGACACAAGATAGAAAAACCCCTTTAACAAATACAAACTTAAAAGGGCACAAAAGTAGTATCTTTAAAATAAGATCCTCATTTGCAAATTTGCTATAAAAGGGAAGACTATTTCTCACTAATGACCTCACACCTAACAAACGACAAATTCGGACCGTCCGATTAACTCACAACAACCCCAATAAATAGGTCCCGCTATTATTTCACCTTTTTAAACTTTTACGGCTTTTATGGCAAATATTTCACAAAAAGGAAAAAAAGCATTATATAAAGGGAAATCCTATGATAATCGTATTTATTATGTCTAATAATCGTTACTAAATGTTGTAAGCCTACTAATACAAATACCATATTATATTGTTTCAACCACTTAATTAATTTCACTTATTTTAAAAAGTCATTTAATGCTTTTGTCATTTTTTATTTTGATATTTTTCGAGTGGAACAAAAAAAAAGCATAGTCTTCTAATTAAATTCTGCATTTGATTATCTTATTATAAATATACTCAATTTTATCCGCTTACGACGTCGTTTTTGAATGTGATGCTACAGTGCCACTAATTTGGCCCAATTTATTGGGCTCCTGTTTTGGGCCGGCCTAATTTTTTATTTATTTTTAATTTGTTGGCACAAAATAAGGGGAAAAAAATATATTACAAAAGTACCGATTTATTCAGATAAAAAAATATCCGCGGTAACATCTTCGATACCTAATAACTTTAAAATAATCCGCTTACGACGTCGTTTTTGAATGTGGTGCTACAGTGCCACTAATTTGGCCCAATTTATTGGGCTCCTGTTTTGGGCCGGCCCAATTTTTTTTTTTTAATTTGTTGGCACAAAATAAGGGGAAAAAATATATTACAAAAGTACCGATTTATTCAGATAAAAAAATATCCGCGGAAACATCTTCGATACCTAATAACTTTAAAATAATCAACAAAAATATTACAAAAGTACCGATTTATTCAGACAAAAAAATACATGCGGAAACATCTTCGATACCTAATAACTTTAAAATAATCGACAGAGTCACAAACATACAACTCTATATTACATTAATAAAAAAAACAAACTATTAAACATGAGACCGGAAAAGTAACTCCGAAAAATAAAAAAATAATTAGAAAAATGAAAAAAAAAACACTCGAAACAAAGCGCGAAACATAAGTTCATATAAAGAAAAAAATAAACTATTAAACATGATACCAAAAAAATAAACCTACACAAATATAGCAAAAAAAAACATTTAAATATGAGGCCCAACACATAAGCCCGTATAAGAAAAACACAACCTATTAAACATGAGACCGAAAAAATAAACTCGCATAAAAAAAAATTACGCCCCGTAACAACGTACGAAAAACTAACGCCCCGCAGCAACGCGCGGGTAATCCTGCTTGTTTTATTATAATGGTGTTCTCTTTTCATTTTTTTTGGTTGTGGACAAAACGAATGCAGCGAATAACAATTCCATTATCTTATTGTAGGTTTCGTTTATAACTAGTATTAATTAGAAAATTATGTTATAAATTTTTATTTGAGTAGGATAAATCAAGGTTGCAAAAATTCATAGGTGCTAGTCGGGCGGTCGGATACTCACCCGCAATGAAGGAGATATAGGATTGATAGAGCATCTACAGGAGAAGACATGTATTCAAGTCGATAACTCGCGTTTGAAGAATATATTTTTTCTCGAAGACAAATGTACTAAAGTTATTATAATTGATCATTTATATGATAAAAAGCTTAATTACAAAATAAAAAAAAATAATTAAATATCATTGTCAAAATTAAAAAAAATATTTAAATATCATAACAATGATTGTTTAATGATTAAAGATTAAATTATGATATAAATGTAATTAATGATAGTGATTAATTATAATGATTGGTCTATGGTGGGTGCCTCTCCTATGTTGATGGGATCCAAACCCACCAACCCTATGTCAAATTAAGTAGATTACTAAATTTTTGGTCTCAAATTAAATGTCCAACTTTACTTTTAAAGTTGTTTCACAATTAATTCTCAACTATGAAAGATATATATGAACATTTGATCGAGTTTACCATGTTAGTCGCACATGAAGTATTATACAGGTCTTAGAAACACTAATAAATAATTACTTATTCCGTTCTAAAATGAATGTCTTGTTTTTACCTTTTGAAAGTTTTTATTTAATTTTCACATTAAATATTTTTTGTTTGTGTTATATAATACATGATAATAATTATAGGAATGAAAATACAGTCAAAACCCAAATCATTCATATATTTGCATAAGGTATTATATAATTAAAAACATAGTTAAGCTTAAAGTTGAAATAAACTCCAAAAGGTTAAAACATGATTTTGTAAATTATTTTAAGATGAATAGAGAGTAGTAAAGTGTAAATTTTGATTTTGTAAAACCTAAGAAAAAATACACTAATAATTATATATTTTAAAATTGTTTATCTTTTGTCGATAGACAATAATATTATGACGGGTGAAAATAAGAAAATAAAAAATACTTGTATAATTTTCTTATACTATATAACTTTATGGTAATTAATTAATTGTTTTGTTCATGATTAATCTTGTGATTAGTGTGACATATTTTATTTTTGTTAACATGCATATAAAATGCTTGTATATACTTTTTTGACTACAAAGTTGTTGAATAACTAAAAAATGTTTTTGTTCACTGTTTACAAGGTACGTGTCCCCCTATAAGTTTGACGGGTTGATATTTTAATAAATTTAACTAGTTTCAAAAACATTTTACAAGTTGCATAAATCGAAACTCTACAAAAACACTAGTTGTATGTCTTAGTTTATGGTCTCACATGTTGTTTCACTTGGGTTTGTCGTGTTTCATGGCTTCTTCAATTTGAAGATATCCATTTGTACTTCTAAAGCTCCTCCACTGTTATGTGGAGTTAAGTCAAACACAAAGATATTAAACTAGTCATTTCGTATTCATCTATACCACATATCCAAGGCAATTTATTCAATATTCAGATATTTAATACAGTGTAATCCACAAGTGTCGTTAATTCACTTACTTCACATTTATGTATAGACACATAGAAAAAAACAAATATTTACACACATATTTGTCGCTATTTGCGGATATTTATTTTTTATTTCATAATAAAACTTTACTGTTCATATTTTATACAGTTTTGAGAGATTAAAATCTTATCTTGTTTTGGTTAAATTTTAAGGTTTTGCTAACGACAACCCTAAAGGCTGTGGTTAAGAGTATTTATTTTATTGTAATTGTTGGTAAAAATAAAATTCAACCAATCAAAATCAAGTATCAATGGTATATTCACTAATTTCAGGATTGTCTCCACCTTTTTCGGGATTATCATCCAATCAAAATCATTCATAGTTTGTATTGTAATAAAATTTATTTGCTTAACGACAACCCTTAGGGCTGTTGTTAGCATTTCCTTAAATTTTATATAGCCATTTGTTGAGACACAAAGTTGTGTTTGTCAAAAGTAGTAGTAATTGTAATTAGTAGCAAGTAATGACAAAGTCATACAATTAATAAAATAATTTTCATTAGGGTATTAATATCGGTATCATTTGGCCCATTGAAAAGTATAAAAAATGTCTCAAATATTCTCTTTATCCCTCCTGTTTACAGTACAACGTAAATTTTTTATCAGTTTTTGTTCCGTATTTTTTGACAGTTTAATACTTTTGACTTAATAAACTTTATATTTTTCGTTCTAGATTTTTCGTTTAACAGTTTTATAATATAAAATAATTATAAAAATAAAAAAATAAAATAAAATAAAACACCATAAAAAAACCATGAAAGGGATAAACGGTATTTTAAGGGTTCATTATGATTCATTTTCATTAAATGTTGACAACAACTTTTCATTATCACAACTTTACCTTAAATGCATGTCCAAAAAACATAGGTTTACTTTTAACTATGTTGTAGTACTTTTTACCACTTGCAGCACTCATAAACACATTTAACATCAGTTTTGGTGCTCTCTGTATCCGTGACACTATATGGTATGTGTTTCATGCATTGATAAGACTTAAGTAGACAATCATCCAAAACCAAGATTCTCCACTGACCATAAAATACACAATAAAAATGTTGTACCATCGTATTTAATACTGTAACCTTTTTCTCCTTCTTTCCTTCCTTCACCGGATTCTGTCATGCTTCTCTGTTGTCATCATCGCCGCCGTAATTAACCAAACGTTATTATCTTTACCTTATTTCTTTTACTAGGTTATTATATCATGTTGTTTAAATGTTTTTTCTTATATTGGAATTATTATTAGCTAAGGTTATTATTTCTTACTGTATATATATGTATGTATTTTTTTTTTCATTTTATAGTAATTGGTTTGAATTTGATTGTTGTGGGATTAGTTTCTTGATTGTTTTTTTAATGAGTTGTTTAGAAGTTTTATTTTTGTTATGGAATTAGCTATGATTACTGTTTGTTATGTTCTGCGTGTAATAAAAGCCGGTTTTCGGGTATCTATTCGACTCGACTCTGCTCGAATTTGTATATTAGTGGGATATTTAGCAACTGTGTATAGTAACTAGATGAATTTTATTATGATATTTGTGAGTTTCTGATAGAAGCTTTTCGGGTTTAATTTGAGCAAACTTAGATGGTGTTCGGTATCGTGTTTTGAGGTAGCTTATCTAATTACAGCATTTGCACAACACTGATGATTTTCCCAAAAAAAAAAGTTATTTTTTTAAAAAGTAATTATCTATGTTTTCTTAGAAAGCAACACAGTTTTGAAAGAGCAAGTCAATTTTTTGCAAGTGCTGTGTGCTCTAATTGTGTTGATTATAAGCTTGTTGAATTGGTGTATCGGTGGCTTGATTTGTTTTTGTTTGTTACAGCAATATGTTACTGTGTTTGTAGATGATTAGCCATACTTATTTGGTGTTCTGTTTTTGTTATTTAGTGAATTTCCATGCAAGGATATTTGCTCTTGGAAAATAAGGATACTAATAGCTTTATGTTCGTAGTTGTTAAGTGTTAATTATGTGTAGATGAAGAATATTTTAGATTATATATGATAGATGGAAAATGGTAAAGAAATCCACATTTGGCATATGATGAAACAGAATATGTTTTTTTTGTTGGAAGTTACATACTTGTAGCAACATGTTAGGTTTATTCTCTACTTAAAGCAAATAAAGCAACATTTTATTCCAACTTTTGCATCTTATCAATTGCACATGTAATTGTTGAAAATTTCCCCCGTTTGTCCAAATGGAGCAAGTTAAAAATACGGTAATGCACTTTTTAGCAGTAACAAGAGTTGGTTCTTTTCCATTTATGTAGTTGAAACAGATGAAAAAGTGATGAGGTTTGTGTCTTTGATAATTTATGTTTTACAAATAAAAGTATAATCTGTGACGTGCCTATCATTTCTTATGTTCCCGCCAACATTGCACCGCGTATATGTGTATATTTAAACCTGTAAACTCTGTCCCCCTTGTTCACCGTAGGCATAATTTTCAGAGAATACAAAGTTATGTTTCAATTTATTTATAACCAAGAAATACATTATAATAGTCATAGTGGCAGCTATGGGCTTTCCTATATATGGAGTATTAACTTTTGGTTTCCTGCTAGTTATAGACTAATTATGAAATGGTTTATCCTTTTGTTACATTAATAGAGGGATTCTTATCTTGAAGCTTGTTTCTTTTTTAAAAGCGTTCTTATTTTGAAACTGAGGCTTTAATATCTGTTTCGTTGGATGATCAGAAGTTAACTGCTAATTGACATCATTTTGCTGAAAACAACTTGTATTAATGGTGGAGTACTGAGCTAAAACTAGAGACAGAGTGTGGATAATAGGATTTTTAAGTACTTTTTTTGTTGTATCAATGTGAATTATACTTTTGTTATTTGTGTAGCTGACTGCTATCACACATGACATGATCATGTCCTTATTGAGCAAGTGCCTAAATTTGTCTGATGCTAATCCAGGTCAATAAACTTGCAACATTTTGCTTGTGCTTCTGAAAGGAATCATGAAGAGGAGGATTGTTAATATACACCAGAACACACATCAGTTTGACCCACTGCGTAAGTTTCATTAAAACCTTCCTTTAGTAATGAACTCAATGTCATTGAAGCCTGATCTTCATGTTATTGGCTTCTAAATCTCGAACTAGAAGCTATATACTAATAGGCAAAGCAGTGGCAAAATATGATTGAATATTGATCAAAGGTCTCATGTTCACAATTCAGACCATTCATCATGTTAATATCTACTATTCATGTCGTTTTTTATATGCTGAACAGCTTTTGAAGCGTACTGGTGTGGTTCATGGTTGCCTGTGGAGCGCTTACGAATAAGAAATGGTGTTGTTAGCATGTTTATAGTGAATAAAGAAGAGACAACCGAAGAAACCATTCCCATGTCAGACTTCCGAATAAGGTCAAGAAAAGCAAACTTGGCTGATTGTACATGCTTTCTACGACCTGGAATAGACGTTTGTGTGAATACTCATTATCAACCACCAGATGAAGAATCAGACAATGAAGACTCAGAACCTGTAAGTTGGTTTTTAGTAAAAATGTAATCCATAATATAACTGTGATGCTTATATATACATTTTGCGTCTACTTTTACAGGCGTGGTTTGATGCTAAAATAAACTCGGTAGAGAGGAAGCCTCATGAAGATAATAAATGTGAATGTGTATTCCATGTTAACGTTTACATGAAGCAAGGTCCTGTTGGCCTGATCAAAAAGGCAATTATCAAAGATGTCAAAACAATAAGTCTTGATCAGATAACGATTCTTCAAAAGATTGACGGAAAGCCTATTGAAAATAAGCACTATCGCTGGAACCAATCTGAAGACTGCAATTCACGACGAATATTTAAACTATTTACTGGAAAGTTCTCCGCAGATATATCATGGTTAATTGTTACGTCTATTTTCAAGCAACTTGTCTTTGATGTTTGCTCTGTCGAGAACCGCATTGTGTATCAAATTTGGGACGGTGATGGTGAAAAGAGTTTGCCAGATTCTGAAAATCATTCAGGTGCTATTAATTTCAGTTTTGAAAATGCAAATATGACACCTGTCCTTATTCCATTCAGTCAAGTTGACTCCCAAGAGGAAAAGAAAGATACTAGTAACAAGGAGTTAGCTTCATTGACAACCTTTGATCTCATGGGCTTGAGAAGGTCAAAGCGTAGAAACATCCAACCCGAACGCTATCTGGGTGATGATGACGTGTCAGAGTCAGAAGTTGACTTGTCTCGTGTTGGATTATACAGACCGAACAGTTCCAAATATGAAGAAGTCCCGGTGGCGTTTTCAATCCAAGATGACCATTCTTTCAATGATGAAAAGAAAATAGAGTACGTCAGAAAAATCTACAAAGAAGTGGGTTATCTTGGAAAACAGAATGATACTAGCAAATCAAAGGAAGTCAGATCTGAAGTTCCTTACAAACAAGATCGAGACGAACACAGACACCCTTCATCTTCAGGCTCTAAATCCCGTTCATCAAGGCCTTACATATATGCTGATTCTTATAAGCCTGAAGGTTCTGATGACGAAGTAGGAGACATAAGTGACATATGGGCTAAGTATTTTAAAATGCAGGGTTCATCCAAAACCCCTACTAGAAAATTCAAAGCTCCCATAAGTCAATTTGACGGTACAGGAGGTTTATGGAAGGGTAAAGGGGCAAGTAAGCGAGCCCGTTTCAAACGTGGTACTTCTGGGAAGGAGAGTATCTATGATTCAAGGACTTCCTTTAGAAAGTCAGTTTGTGCAAGTGTTTATCGAGAGTTAATGAGCAGGTGCATGAGGAATATAGATGCATCCATTAACCAAGAACAGCCAGCTGTTATTGATCAGTGGAATCAGTTTCAGATCGGGAAAGCTTTGGAACAAAGGGAGAAGAACGAGGAACCTTCAAAAAAAGAAAACGAAGAAGAAGAAGACGAAGAGATGACAGAAGAGAAAGAACTCGATATGTTGTGGAAGGAGATGGAAATGGCATTGGCAACGACTTATCTAATGGAAGAATCAGAGGTCGGCTTTTTATTTATTAATATATTTAGAGACCTAATGCATGATAAAAACAGAACTTCAAAATTGCCGCTTTGTAAGATAAACGTTTTATTAAGGGAAATAGAAAGGCAGTAGCTTCCCCATAGCCTGCTTAGGCGGGATTGGGTATATTTGTTGTTGTAGAAAGGCAGTAGCTTATCGATATATACTGATACTCCAGTTACCTTTGCAGGCTGACGCGCCAAAATCTAGTCACGAGCAGAAGTGTCAACATGATTACAGACTCAACGAACAATTTGGGATTATTTGCAAATTATGTGGTCATGTGAGATCTGAAATAAAAGATGTCTCGCCATCCTTTGTAAGTTAACTTTTGAAATGTATGTTGCTACTTAATAGAGAGGTGACAAGATGGGTGGGTTGGGCAATGGGTCAAAATATAAGTATAAATCTCTGAACAAAATGATTTTAGGAGGTTGGCAACTGATTCCAACGTGTGCATTCTAATATAAACAACGGGAGACTTTACAGTTTGACAAATTGGACCTGGTTGGTAGAAAAAAACCAACACAAATCGACCCACTTATAAATAGATGGGTCGAAATTGGCACCTCTACTTCATACACACTTCTACCTGTGTTATTCTTGCGGACTAATCTCAAATCCTTCAATACTGTTGTTTTAGCTCTTCTGTTCAAATTATATCCATGTTGCACTTTTGAGTTTTGATTTTAACCAAGATTATAATTTTCAATGCTATTTTTGTTTCATGGTTTTACAGTTGCCAGGTGTAGTCTGGACGCCTAGCAAAGAAACCCGCGCAGAAGAGGAAGCAGAGAATGATAAGCAAGACGTAGTAGATGTAGACACGCGTCTAGAATTTGTTACCCGTCCTGCTTCATCCAACATGTTTGTATCAGACGATAAAGAGAATGAAAACGTGTGGGCCCTAATACCCAGCCTCAGAGAGAAACTACGGTTTCACCAAAAACGAGCATTTGAGTTTCTATGGCGAAATCTTGCTGGCGATATAGTACCTTCAGAAATGGAGGAAGCCCGTAAGAAAAGAGGTGGATGTGTGATATCTCACACTCCAGGAGCTGGTAAGACGTTACTCATTATCTCATTTCTTGTTAGCTATTTGAAACTGTTCCCTGGGTCCCGTCCATTAGTCCTTGCTCCAAAAACAACTCTGTATACATGGTACAAAGAAATCATCAAATGGCAAATTCCAATTCCGGTGTACCAAATCCACGGTGGTCAGACATACAGAGAAGAAGTTCTCAGGAACAAACTGAAACTGGCTCCTGGTCTTCCTCGTAACCAAGATGTGATGCACGTTTTGGACTGTTTAGAGAAAATACAAAAATGGCTCACAACTCCAAGCGTCCTCCTTATGGGTTACACTTCCTTTCTAACACTCACGCGTGAAGATTCAAATTATGCTCACAGACAATACATGGCCAAAGTACTTCGACAATGTCCAGGAATTGTGATTCTAGATGAAGGACATAACCCAAGAAGCACGAAGTCTAGGCTAAGGAAAGCTTTAATGAAAGTAGACACCCCGTTACGAGTCCTTCTATCCGGTACACTGTTTCAGAACAACTTCGGTGAATATTTCAACACTCTCACCTTAGCCAGACCACGTTTTGTAAAGGAGGTACTCAAGAAACTAGACCCGAAGTTCAAGAAAAGAAGGAAAGGAGTTATATCAAAATTCTCACTGGAAAACCGAGCAAGAAAGCTGTTTGTTACCAGGATAGGTGAGCAAATAAACTCGAACGTTCAAAAGGATAGACAACAAGGATTAAATGTTCTAAGAAGTTTAACAAGTAGATTTATCGATAATTACGAAGGTGGAAGCGCTGAAAATCTTCCGGGGTTACAATGCTATACTCTCATGATGAAATCGACTACAGTCCAACAAGATATCCTTAACAAACTTCAAGAACAACGACCCATTTACAAAGGCTTCCCACTAGAACTGGAACTCTTGATCACACTCGGGTCGATACATCCGTGGTTGATACAAACTACCGCATGTGCAAGTCAGTATTTCAATGAAGACGAACTCCGGGCCCTTGATAGTCTCAAGTTCGATCTTAAACTCGGTTCAAAAGTTAGGTTTGTTATGAGCCTAGTCCCCCGTTGTCTTCTCAGAAAGGAAAAAGTACTAATCTTTTGCCACAACATTGCTCCAATTAACCTGTTTGTAGAAACATTCAATCGTTTCTACGGGTGGAAAAAAGGCGTAGAAGTTCTAGTTCTTCAAGGTGATCTCGAGTTGTTTGAAAGAGGAAGAGTGATGGATAAATTTGAAGAACCGGGTGGGCCATCAAAAGTCATGTTGGCATCAATCAATGCTTGTGCTGAAGGAATTAGTTTGACAGCAGCTTCACGTGTGATCTTGTTGGATTCTGAATGGAACCCTTCTAAAAGCAAACAAGCGATTGCTCGTGCTTTTAGGCCTGGTCAAGATAAGGTGGTTTACGTGTACCAGTTGCTTGCCCAGGGTACTTTAGAAGAAGAGAAACATAGCAGGACTACATGGAAAGAATGGGTGTCGAGTATGATATTCAGTGAAGAACTTGTGGAAGATCCCTCTCATTGGCAAGCCCCCAAGATTGAAGATGAGTTGTTGGGTGAGATTGTGGAAGAGGATCGAGCATCATTGTTCCATGCGATTATGAAGAACGAGAAGGCCTCAAATACGGTGGTTAGAGGTCGAGAGTAATATCAGTTTCCTGTTTTATTTACGGTCGAGTGAGTACTCCCTCCGTCCCAAAATGAGTTGTATCAGCTCCCTCCTGGTGTTTAACTTATGTGTAAGTTCCATTAAGCATTTAGTTCCTGGTGGTTAACTTATGTGTAAGTTTCATTAAGCGTTTAGTTCCTGGTGTTTAACTTATGTGTAAGTTGTATTAAGCGTTTAGCTTATTGGTGTTTTAGTCATCCTCCAAACCGTACTGTAAAAAACTTAATAAGCGGTTGCTGCTTCATGTTTTCTGACTTGGATGAAGGATGTTGCATTTTCTGTTACCATCAGTTATTGATATATCAAGATGTCATATTATCTTTTGAACAATATATATGTGACATTGCTATTAGTATTGTTGGTTTACAAAACAAAAACAAAAGCAAAAATGTGTAGAAATTTCTTTCTTCCTGCAAATTGTGAAAAGACCAACTATTATTGCAGTCGAAGAAGCATATCTACAGTTAGTTCTACACAGCTCAGTATATATGATCCTTATTGTGATGACACCAATAGTCTGATACCGGTAGAGTAGTGTTAGTTGATGATTGTGAATCTGGTTGCTTTATTTCAACAGCCAGTTCTTGGGAGTAGGTTCACCCCCTGATCGGTAAAGATTCGGCGACCATAAACCCTCCCCTTTCGGCTCTGTCTGGGGCTGGGCATCTTGGTTCCCCGTAACGACCATGCAAGGGCGGAACTTCATGGGGCAGGGGAGGGTGCTGGCCCTCCCAAAATTTTGGTCCATTAATGTTGAATGTCTGGTACTCGTATTTGATGGTTTGACCCTCAGGCAATCAAAAGTCATTCTCAATGTTGGCACAATGGTTCCAACAAGTCTCATCTGCTTATATTTCCACAATCCTATATTCCTATTACTTGTAGATGGATATTAGTAATTACATTTTATGTGTCTTCTAATCGTATAAGTGATTTATTAATTCAAGTTATTTGATTTTGTGGTTTTCGATTATTATAAATCCGCCCTGTGAAGTTTTTCGTGTTGGATTATGACCATATATGAATTAATATATGTCCGGAAATATTTTCGAGTCTAAGGGGACGCACACGTTTATATGTTAAATGACGAGTAAATATATTGTAATATATTAAATGTATAACAAACGATTGTTAAAAGTTAACGAGTATTAAATAATTAGTTAAACGTTTAATGGTTAAACGTGAGGGACTAATTATAAATAAACCGAAGAATGAAGGGTTCGATTTACCCTTTTTCCCCTAGTCGGCTAGAAAGACTAATCCCACAAGGATTAGGAAGCTTAGTCTATAAATATGGTTTTTGTTTTTCATTATAGACATAACTTGAAAAAAAAAAACTAAAACCTAAAGTCGACTATTCTTTTTCTTTGTCAACCGGCTACAAAAGTTTTTTGGGTCTTTGGTTTTGTCTTCACGCTCGAACAAAACAAACCGGACACCCTTTGGGTTTTTGTTTAAGTTCGATCGTCACTTCTTGGTGATTCCTTGTTCGTAAGTTGATAGATTC